>OX030967.1:7153258-7173258 GCA_943735955.1 Piscicola geometra | reverse complement strand
GAAATTGATAAATAAATGAACCTAAAATGATGGATCACAAATGTTTTCTGACATGTGTAACTTCAATTCTCAACAACTGGACTTCCTTCCAGGTGGTTTATAGTATAAACTTTATACTATAAACTTTATAGGCCAAGAAATCAGTTTTATAAAGCTATATCAAATTTCTTTTTACATTTTATTTATTTTTAGCACAAAAATATTTTGGGTTTTATTTAAAACAAAATATTAAATATATTATCAAACATATCAATATGTGTTTATTAGAAGTTCTAATTTAGAACAAATATTATTATTTAAATGTTAAGTTATATCACAAAATTTTAACTTCTTGAAGATTGGGGTGAGTAATGGCTGTGCAGGAGCCCACACTGGTATCAAAAAGGAATGCCTCCCAGAGACCATAGCTCAGTGGATCATTAATAATGGTGCATTTAATCATCATCATTAATAATATAATGGTGCATATAATTATCATCATCATCATCATTAATAATGGTGCAATGCATTGGTGCGTATGATATAACAATTTTAGAATATATAATGTTTAAGATGTTTGATAACATTTAATTATTTAATGAAAACAATCATGAGTTGATATAAATTTAATTTTTAATTTAATATATATATATTGAATTATAATTCTTCAGAACGTCTGGATTCTTATGAGCTGGAGGGCATGGTGGATTCGATGATGTTTGATGAGTTCAATCTCTCAATTGAGGATGAAACCATAGAGCCTGTGAGTCGTCAAGCATGGCTGCTGGGTGGAGGAAAAAGGGATGGTGGATGGTTGGATCATTACTACTACCTTAATCATCATCATCACCACCGCAGACTTGCAAACAGATTATGGAGTGTGCTCTTTTGTGCCGGACTGGAAAGTCTTTAGAAGCCGTTCAGAAATATAACGTTGTCAATATCATGCCCTCAGTCAAATATGATGATAGTGATGATGATGATGATGATGATGATGAAGATGATACTGGTGATGAGGATGATGATGAGGTTTGTGTAGTCCTAATTACATTTTATTACATGCTATTATTATCATTTTGCTATTTTCATTAGTATGCAATGTTTTTATGAGATATCATTATCACCATCATCATTATCATCATCATCATTATCATCATCATCATCACCACCAGCCAATGGAGGTTTCGACTAGCAGTTCATCAGTGAGCAGAAATAGGAACGAAGTAGATGAGGATGGTTGGACCACCATTAAGAGCGGAAAACATCGAAATTAATTAATTCATTTTATAATTAACTTATTTTTCAAGAATGATATAATTTTGTTGCGCTTCATCATGATTTTCGGTTTAAATACATTGAGAGGTCTGAAAATGATGTGAAAAATCTAAATTAATAATGCATAAGTAAACAACTAATTCTATGAAGTTACTCAATCAATCAATCAAATAGATTTCTATAGCGCTCTTTCCTCAAATTCAAGTTACCACCACAACAATGGTTTCTCAATTTTTGATTGACTGTCGAAAGTTGCCTTGATTGGCTCATATCACCACCTTCACTTCATTGACCGAGACAGGGCATACAAAAAAGTATTAAAAAATTAAATCCTTATTCACCCAACCACCAATGGACAAGTTTCAGAGTGACGTCACGCTCAGCTCTATAAATAGCTGTATGGTAAAAAGAAATATTTCATGGAGGTTGCAATGCAAAAACATGTTACTTTGGAGGCGATTTTCACCATTCCGGTAGGTTTTAGTGAAAGTTTGTTAACAAATTTGTTTGAAGAAGGGCTTGAAGTTAAACTTAATGGGTTTCCAAGAAAAAATTACTGCCTTAAAAGGCATTTAATAGCTATGAAACGAACCTCATTGAGCGATGATTATACAAGCATATACCTATACTATATATATATGAATACAAGTTTTTCTGTTTTGAGAAAATGTTCGATTGTTTTAATGAATATTTTCATGTCATTCTTTTATAAATAGGCTGAATATACTCTACATTTTTTAGTTTTTTTGTTCCTATCTAATCTTCAAGTGTTTTACAGGTAAGAAGGTTTTTTCAAAAATTGCTTATAAAACTAACTTATTTGTATGTATTGTTTATTATAACTTTATAAATTATAAAAAATAATAAAATGTGGGTATAAATGAGTTAATTTTGTTCAACAAATATTTTAGTTTTACGTTTAGTTTTAAGCCTAGGAATTTAAAAAATTTACCTTTAGATCAAAAGTTTAATAAGTGGTCTCATATTGCATATCAAGAGGATCGTGTTTGATCAGAGTATTTCTGATAAATTTTAAATTAAAAACGTTTTTTGATTTAAATTTTTGCAGAATTTGTTTAATGGAAAAGATAGGAGTGCTTTTAAAATGACTGAAGAAGAAGGAAATAACACACCAAAAAAAGAAGATAGTGAGATATTGAGCGTTTCAAGTCTCAAACTAAAGTTTGAAAATCTAGCTTCATCAAATTCTGCACTTCAAAACAAAAGTTCTGCTTTTCCTGAGAACATTCCTGAAAGTAAAAAAACTAAAAACTACCAGGTTTAAATCTAAATTTTATTTATATCACATGTAAAAATATGCAAATAAAAATTTTAATAAAAATTATATTAATTTATTTCAGAAATTAAAATTAAGGACATCTAATAATGTAAATGCAAATTCAGAAAACGACTTTCGTAAAGTTTTAAATGATAAACTTGAAAAAAAAGATTTTCAAGAATTAAACTTGGAAACTGAAAAAAATGATATCAAAAAATTAAACCCTGAAACTGAAAAAGACACCATTAAAAAAGACACTACAGATAACAGTGATGCTCCTGAGGATGAAGAATATTTGTATAAAATAGCATTGAAACCAAAACCAAAGAAACTGGTTAGTTCAATGAGTAAAAATAAAATAATTATATTTAATTATTAAAATATATTTCATTAAATATTTTCATTATATGTAAAAACTAAACTACAGGGCAAGCTGGAGAGTGTCTTGAAGGAGGTGCTGTCCAGTGAAAAAACTTACGTCAAACGACTTTTCCTTCTCAGCAAAGTAATGAAATAATTATAATAAATAAAGGTAAAGAAAAAAATCAATAATAATGCTCAAATTTAAACCAATCAAATATTAGTAATTGTAAAATTAATAAAATCCCAAACGCTGTCTATCTTTCATCCAGGTATTCAAAAACAAGCTCTCCATCCTCATCTCTCAAAAGTGTGTCATCCGTTGGGAGGAGTTTGACCTACTTTTCAAGGACATCGGCGAGATCCATGACCTCAGTTGTGACCTAGTTTTGCCTGTATTCCGGAAGTGTCTTAAAAGTTTTGAGACCAGGTCAGGGGTTAATGGGCTTGAAGGTTTTTATGTTTTTTATTATTTTTTATGTGAAAGAAATGGTGATAATATTAACATGAACGATAATAATATTAGTTAATAAAATAGTAATTATAGGGATAATCATATTAATAGTCATAGAAAGGATGAATTATGTTTCTTATTACTACAATTATTTTTACTTTTTCAATTATCTCATTAGCATTGATCGACTGAGGAAGAAAAGACTGTCAGGTAAAGGAGTAGAAAGAGATGAAGAAGAAGAAGAGGATATCAGTTTCTATGACGATGTTGGATTGCTCAGTCTATTTATTTGTCGATCCATCCTTTCATCCATCCATTCATCCATCCTTTCATCCATCCATTCATCCTTTCATCCATCCTGCTATATTTATGCATCCAGCAAATTCATACATTTTGAACCTCACTAATCCACCACCATCCCATTCATCACCAACCAACCCCACCCCATTCGTCGTCACCATCACCAAACACCCCCATCTCATTCATTCACCCAAACCCTACCCATCATCAAATTTATATCACCCTAACCCCTCCAACCACCATGCCCCCAAGAGCCAACCTCTCCCTCACGCCCCTATCCCACCCCCTACATCCTCTCATCCCACACCAATCTCATCCCACCTACCGCCTACCACCCCCCCCCCTCCAGCCACCAACCTATCTGGGTAGTTCAATGACACGCTTGGTTGAATCGTTCGGAGTTTACAACACCTACCCGCACAACTATGACAAGTGCCAAACTTTGATGAGGAACCTCACTAAGAAAGTAAGCCAGTTTGCCGCTGTTGTCAGGCAGTTCGAGGTGGGTGGGGGGTGGTAGGGAGGGGATAGGGTGGGAGGGGGGGTGGAAATAGGGTGGAGGGGGGTTGGAAATAGGGTGGGTGGTAAGAGGGTCGTGTGGTGTGGGGGTAGTGTGAATGGTGGTTTTGTGAGGGTGGAGTGGCTGCGAATATAGTGATGCTATTATCATCACCATTATCATCATCACCACTTTCATCATCATCACCACTTTCATCATTATCATCATCATCACTATCATTATCATCATCATCATCACCACTTTCATCATTATCATCAACATCATTATCATCATCATCATCACCACTTTCATCATTATCATCATCATCACCACTTTCATCATTATCATCATCATCAGGACTCTGAAGATTGCGAAGGCTTGAAGCTCGACTACTTCTACATAGAACCAATACAAAGGTTGCCTCGCTATGAACTGCTCTTGAGAGGTGATGATGATGATGAAGATGATGATGATAATGATGATGATTATGATAATTAACTAAATAAAAATGATAATAATTTATTAAATTAATGAAATAATAATTCAATATTGCAATCAAGAACACAACCACTCCAGAATATATATCCTGTTTGAGTGAAGACTCGATTGATCTCGATGAAGCCAAAAGTGAATATATAATATTTATTTAATAATAAATAATAAATAATAAATAACAACAACAATAATAATTATTATTATTCTTATTTGTTTTTTCATTGATTTAACTTTTTATTCTAATCACTTATGACAATCGCAAGGGGCTCTTCAGTTAGTGAAGGAGTCAAACAGGTTGTCGAACGAGAAACTCAAAGAAAAAGTAGGCAAAGATTATTTTCCTTACGATGAGGAAAATCATGATAATGATTAATATTTCAGTAAATAAAGAATAATTTTAACAAATAATTATATTCTTATAGATTTATTATTTTTCTTGACCGAACGATGCCTTTCTGTTTCAGCAAAACGAAGATAGAATCAAATCGATTGAGAACTCAATAAGGTAATTGGGATGTCCATTCATTTGAATCTTCTTTCACCCGTTCACCAATCCATCAATGCATCCATCTATACATGCATCCATGCATCCACCCATCCATGCATCCATCCATGCACAGAGACAGTGTGGATTTAGTGAAACCTGGTCGCATCTTAATGATGGAGGATCATGCGGAGTGTGTGATTGAGAAGGGAAGGAAGGAGGAAAGAAGATTCATCCTGGTGAGGATGGATGGATGGATGAGTAGATGGATGGATGAATGGATGGATGGATGAGTAGATGGATGGATGAATGGATGGATGGATGAATGGATGGATGGATGAATGGACGAGTGGATGGATGAATGAATGGATGGATGAATGAATGGATGAATGAATGAATGGATGGATGAATTAATGGGTGGATGGATGAATGAATGGGTGAATGGATGAATGGACGAGTGGATGGATAAGACTTTAAAAAGTGAGATGAATAAGTTAATACTTTTAAATCTTCATTCAAAATTACAAACCCTTCAAAACGAAGTTTATCCATCTCAGCTTGTCCAATTTAAACTTTCGTCTAACCAACCAACCCAACCACCAACTCTTCCCCACCAACCAACCTACCCCCTCTCACCTTTAACCAACCCACCCCTTCCGCCAACGCCCTCCCCCCCCAGTTTACAGACCTTCTCCTGGTGTGTAGTTACTTCCCTTACCTCTCCGGCCCCTCATACTGTCTCACTGAAGAATATGATGTGGCCCATATCACTGGCGTGGGTGGGGGTGGTGGTAGGTGGGGGGGAGTTGAGGGTGGGTTGGTTAAGGGGAGGCGTGGGCTGGTTGGTTGGGGGGAGGGGTGGGTCGGGTAGGGGAAAAACAAGAAGATTGATGAAGATGGGTAGGGGATTTTGGATATTAGTTAGAATATTTATATCACCAGAAATTTTGAACATCTTCATCATCATCTTCATGACCAACACCAGCATCATCATCATCACTATAATCATCATGACCAACATCATCATCATCATCAGTACCACGTCGTCAGGGGAACCATATACTTATTCTGTCTCCAAAAGACTCTCGTCTTCACGCCACGCACTGAAAAAGCTCTAGCTATATGGCAACAGGTGATGATGGTAATGATGAGGGTAATGATGATGATGATGATGAAGAAGATGATAATGGTGGTGATGAAGAAGAGGATGATGATGGTGGTAGTGATGATGATAAAGATGATGATGTTGATAATGATAAAGACGATGATGATAATGATTTATTCTACCACGTAGAGACTCAGCAGAGCAATTTCCCAGAATGCGCCTAAACTTGCGTACTCCAGATCGGTTTGAACATCATTATCATAACCATAATCATCATTATCATTATCAAAAGCATCATCATTTATCTTCATAGACATTCAGAAAAAAGTAAAATTATTTATTACATTTAAACTCTTTTTATAAAGGGCTTTCAAATGATTTTGTTTTATTATTTAACAAAAAATATTTTTCTTGCTACAGCTTGGTCATGAAAAAGTAGCTCACAGAGAAGCAAGAAGTTTGGATGATGATAATGATAATAATAATAATAATGAAGATTATGATAATAATGAAGATTATGATTATGATGATAGTTTTAGTACAGTTAGCAGTGAAGAAAATACCAGTCATATGAGGATTAATGGAAATAATGATGACGATGATGATGTTGGCACCAATGGTGGTGATGATGATGATGATAACACTACTAAAGCTACTACTACCCCTAATAATAATAATGATAATAATAAAATAAAAGTAAAAACATTAAGCCTTGATGGAGCTTTTTGTTACAAAAGTCTTGAAGACTTTGAAGGAAAATACAGTTTCGTAAAAAGTGTTGTGCTTGATATCACACAAAACAACCTCAACAACAACATTAACAACAACAACAACACCATCAACAACAATGATACCAGTCGTTTAGATGCCGATGATGATGATAGTATCAGCGGTAAAGATGGTGGTGATGATGGAAAAGACAGTGTTGATAATGATTGCAAGTCGGGTGATAATGATAACGATGACGAAGCAAAAAACAAACAAAAAAATTCTATGAATCCAAAAGGTACTTTTCAAAGCCAAACATTACACCGAAAAAACAACAAAACCAGCCAAAACTGCAACAGAAGTCTTAGCACCATAACCAGTAGTGGTGGTAGTAGTAGTAGTAGTGTTAGTAGTAGAAAGAGTAGTAGTAGTAGGATAGACTACAAAAATCGCCACAAGAACATAGGTCGGGTGCCCCCTGTGATGGTTAACCCACAGGAGGTTTGAATATTACTACTACTACTATTACTACTACTATTACTACTACTACTACTACTACTACTACTACTACTACTACTACTACTACTACTACTACTACTACTACTACTACTACTACTACTACTACTACTACTACTATTACTACTACTACCACCACCACCACAAGGTGTCTTGTTGTATGGAGTGCAGAGATGAGTTTAATTTCTTCAGCAAGAGAAAATCCTGCTTTGCTTGTGGAAGGGTGGGGATGATGATGATGATGATTTTCGTGGTTTTTAAGATGATTATGATAATGATGGCAGTAAGGGTGATTTATTTATATACCTTCTAATTTTTCATAATTTCTCTCTAACAACCCCACCACTCTCGTCTTCTTCCCCACACAAAAACCAGGTCATATGCACAGCCTGCTGCACCAATAAGGAGGCGCTAGCTTATTTAGGTCACGAGATCAAACGAGTGTGCAACACTTGTTCCCAAGTCATACAACTGAACAATACAGTCTTTCCCAAGATGTTCACGTAAATTCCGTTTGAGGGTTGTTGGGCGTGGAAGAGATGGAGTAAAAGGATGGATGGATGGAGTGAAAGGATGGATGGATGGAGTTATGGTTTTTTTAGTGGTTGACTGGCGGTTTTGGATTTTTTTTTTGAGTGAAGGGCTGGCTTTTTTGGGGATTTTAGAAGAGTGGAGGGATGAAATTAAAAAAGAAAGTGGCTTGTTTGTAAGATTTTCCAGAAAAGTTAAGATTAGGGTTTGGTTATAAGGGTGGCTGTGAAATCTTTTATTTCATATCAATTTATTTTATTCGTTCATCAATTCGCAGCATTTTAATCTTCGTGGCCTTTATGTCTAATATGAAGGAATTTTATTCAATAGAAACCAACATTCTAATATGAAAAAGGCTTAATAAATAATAATTATAAATAATACTTCCATTTTAAATAAATTAAGTGATTTTAACTCAGTTTATTAATCAAAAATTACATCTTCCCTGATTGTACTTGGATACATAAATTCAGTTTCATATTTTTTCCCACCTCCAACACTTGACTTATTAACTCTTTCTTAAACCTGAGAGCATAACTTGTATAAGTACCTGGCGCCTTTGAGTATTTCTAATCGTCTGCAATATGTCGAAAAGTGAACTTTGATTACTATGAATATACTTATCATTGAAAAAAATTTCATCTACTTCTAATTTGAGTCAGCATTGATTTTATATGAAATTTTGATACCTTGAGTTATTTACCTCTTTGTGATTTTATTGAACAATTACATATATTTTCGGCAATATTGGGTCCAGTTCATTTATCATGTTATTTTATCAAACTGAAAATTATAAAAATCTTTGGATTATGTCAACTTTTGCAGTTAATTATGATATATTTTTATTACTTTCAAACTGTTTATTAGTTTTTGATATGCAATTATTTACAGTAAAAATTGCAGTACTGCATCTTAATATTTGAAAAAAATTACATTCCAATTCTTGATTAAAATTTAGTTATTTAATTTATATAAAATAATCGTTCAATTAGTGAGTAATAAAAAAATTTTTAAACACATTATTTTCATCCATTTTAATGGTATTTAATATTTTCTTTAGATTCACCTTTGAAGTTAAGGTGTAAGCGGTGCGTGAAAGGTGTTTGATTCTTATTAATTGAAATGAATGATTAGTAAAATAATAAAATTGGTAAATTATATACATTAATTGAATTTTTCATAATAATTGTTTCAAAATTTTTTAATACATTCTTTCAATAAAAATTACTTTTCCTTGTCAATCAAAACGATCGAAAATTAAAAATGACTGTGAGACCAAAAAAACTTAGTGAACCGACTGATATTAATGAAAAAAGTGAAGTTGAAAAAATGAATACAAGTATCGATAAAGATCAAAATAATAAGAAGATGATGATGACCATCTTCATCTCACTCATCATCGACCTGCTTGCTTTCACTGTCATTCTCCCCCTCTTTCCCTCCCTCCTTGACCACTACAACTCAGGGGTGTGTTGTGATGATGATGATCAAGATAATGATGATGATGATGATATAGATAAAAAGCCTGATTATCTAAAATTTACATTGATTTTAATGTTGTTATTGTTAAAAATATTTTATTATTATTATATATTTTTTAAATATTGTTAAAAACCTCATCAGAAGGGTATTGAGAAGTGGCTTGATTTCACAAAGAGGTTTGTGAAGATGTCAGATAACGTCAAATGGAATTCTGTTCTTTTTGGAGGTGCTGATGATGATGATGATGATGTAGATGAAGATGACAATAATGATGATAAAGATTATGACATTGTAAATGATGATGATAATAAAGTTGAAGATGATGAGCATCATCATCAAGCACACCACCAACAACATCACCACAGGCATCATAGGCAGTCTCTTTTCCCTCCTTCAATTCTTCTCCTCGCCCATCATTGGAGCCCTGTCAGACGTGCATGGAAGAAAGCCACTGATGGTGGTCACCTCGGTTGGTTGGTTGTTGTTGGTGGTGGCTGTTGAGGGTGTGGTTGTTGTTTGTTGGTGATAGGGGTTGTTGTTGGTGGTCGTTGGTGGTTTTTTGTGTTTTGGTAGGTGGTGGTTTTGTTGTTTGAGTTTTTGATTGATGATTATATTATACGACCATCATCATCACCATCATCATCGTTATCATCACCATCATCATCATCATCACTCCAGATCGGCATCTCATTATCCTACCTCATATGGGCTGTCTCTTACTCATTCCCTGTCTTTGTGCTCTCCAGAGTGATTGGTATGATGATGATACTACTACCTCCACTAATACTGCTATTACTACTACTACTAATACTACTACTACTACTACTACTACTACTACTACTACTACTACTACTACTACTACTACTACTACTACTACTACTAATACTACTACTACTACTAGTACCACCACCACACAGGGGGAGTGAGTAAGGGCAATGTCAGCTTGAGTACAGTAGTGATGGGTGACGTCACAAGTGCTGAGAAGAGATCCAAGGGCATGGTGGGATGAATGGATGGATGGATGAATGAGTGCATGGACGAATGATTGAGTGGGTGGATGGATGGATGAATATTGACGGATGATTAGTGATTCCAAATTAAATGCATTTTGAAGGCTATCCAAAAATAAATGAATCGATGTCGAATGCTAAATTTGTGCATTCAACCTCCATTAATATGCATCAATCCAATCACAGGCGTTGATCGGCATTTCCTTTTCTATTGGCTTTCTCATTGGACCAATGGTTGGCGCGTGGTTTGCCATGCGATCCAAAGATACTGAATACTTTTTTGTCTATCCCGCTGTTTATTCTTTGGTGCTCGCCATCTTGAATGTAGTTTTTATCATCGTCTTCTTTAAAGAAACTCTGCCTAGTGTTAAAAGGGTTGGTGATTTTCGTCAAACATCATTACTTTCATCAAAGCGATCATCATCATCATCATGCCACGATCATCATCATCTTCATCAACACGATCATCATCATCTTCATCAACACGATCATCATCATCTTCATCAACACGATCATCATCATCTTCATGCCACGATCATCATCATCATCATCATGCTATGATCATCATCATCATCATGCCATCATCGTCATCACCAAGGCGAGGAGCATAGACTACAGCAGCATCAAATCTCTCATTCACCCCGTGCATCTGTTCAACTTCACTGCCACCAGCCCTATTGGTGATGATGATGATGATGATGATGGTGATGATAATGATGAGGATTTAATATTGATGATGATGAAGACGTTGGTTGAGCATTTGATAATGATGATGATGATTGAAATTCGCTTAATGCTTACAATAAATATTCCAACCCATCTTCCAAAATCACAGTCTTCAACCCCCTCCCCAACATTTAACTCACCCATCCCACCATCCAACAACAACCCCTCTCACACCCCACCTACCTCCCCCACCCACCACCTACCCACTCACCTGCCCCAACAACCCACCCCTCCCCCCCACCCACCAGACAAGCCACAAATGCGTCTGCTGAACCTGGCCTACTTCTGCTACCTCTTCATCTACTCCGGCCTCGAATTCACCCTCACCTTCCTCACCCACATGGTCTTTGACTACTCCAGGTGCTAATTGGGGGGGGGGGGGGTGGAGTGTATGAGGGGGGGGGGGAAATGAGAGGGGGATTAAAGTGGATGAGTCGTGACATTAAATTTTTCTTTTGCTTAAAGTTGGTAATACTAAATACCATAGTATGAGCCCTAGAATCTATACTAAGCTGTTATTGAATTCTTTTAAAACTTAATTAATTTTATTTTAAATGATTTGTTATTTAATTAATTATTATTTATATTTTAAATGATGTAATTATTTTATTATTATTTATATTTTAACTTTTATTATTATTATTATTATTTATATGCATACAGCATGCAACAGGGCAAGATGTATTTCTTTGCTGGTCTCCTCATGATTCTCTTTCATGGTCAGCAATAATAATTATTATTATTATTAATAAATATTAATTAATAAATATTATTTACATAATAATATTAGTAATTAAGGGTATATAATTCGAATTTAATTTAAAATCTGTAAAAACATGTTAACATTTTCCATCCATTCTATCATTCATCCAACTTTCCATCCATCCATTCATCAGGAACTGTGGTCAGGGGTGTTGCGAAGGGTAATGAGGTCAAGTCAGCCCAGAAGGTTAATAATCATCATCATTACCATCATTTTCAACATCATCATCAATATCATCATCATCACCATCACCACCACAGGGGATTGTGATACTATCATTATCATTCTTCATCATCGCTGTCTCGTCATCATTATCATCACAACTCGTCTTCTACGCTGGAATCTGTTTCTTTTCATATGGTTTGAATCTATTAATATTTTTATTAATTCGATTATTCATTATTTATATTATATATTATTTAAATATTTAAATTATATATTATTTAAATATTTAAATTATATATTATTTATATATTTATATTATATTTTATTCATTTTAATTAATTTTTAATATTATTATTTCTGATAATAACAATTATTATTATCTATTTTGTGTTTATCATTATCATCACCATCCTCATCACCATCATCATCAACAGCATCATCAGTGGTAGTACCGTGCCTAACTAGCAGAATATCGATGATGGGTGCTGCAACTGAGAAAGGAAAGGTGTGTGGATGGTTGGGGGAGAGAGGTAGGAGAGAGGGTGGTTTGGATTGTGAGAGAAGGGGGGGGGGGGTTATGGGGTGGGAAAATGGGAAAAAGAGGGGGGGTGTTAGGGTGGGAAAAGGGGGGGGGGGTGAAAGATGGGTAGGGAAGGTTACAGCAATAATTTATACATAATGTATATAGGGTAGTCAATGGCTAGCATTTTATTGAAAGTTATTTATAATTTATTCAACAAATTCTCAAGGTCATGGGCATATTCAGATCATCTGGGGCTTTAGCCAGAGCCCTTGGTCCTCTGATTGCCTCTATTGGTTGGTCATTTGATAATTAATTAGTTAATAAAAATAATAATTTACTTGTTAATTCATTTTATTTATTTTAATTATTTTGTTTTTATTAATATTATTTTGTTTTTATTAATATTATTTTGTTTTTATTAATATTATTTTGTTTTTATTAATATTATTTTGTTTTTATTAATATTATTTTGTTTTTATTACTATTATTTTGTTTTTATTAATATTATTTTGTTATTATTAATATTATTTTCCAGTCTACTGGAGCCTCAGTCCGATGGCTTGTTACGTCTTGGGTGGATGTCTTCTTGTCCTTCCCTATGTCCTGCTTAGTAGGCTTAAGTTCCCTTGAGTGTGTTTGTGTAGGTGTGTGTACGCGTTTGTGTGTGTGTGCGTGTATGCGTTTGTTCTTTTGTGTTTTTCTAAATGTCTCTCCCACCAATCTCTGACCGTTGTTTCTATTCTTAATTTAGCAGCCTCATCATCAATAACTTCTGCTACCATCATCGTCATCAATACTTTTTATTTATAGCATCGATACCACGCCCATCTGCCAATCAATCAAATTATATGAATATTCAGTTATACACATCATCATTCTTATGTATTTAGGGTATTGTTTATACATTGTATCTTTTCATCATTTAGTTTTTGTTTTTTGTCTATGAGGTTAGAATGTGGTTTTTATATACAAGTATATCTCGATATGTATGGTAATAATTATACTATTGTTTTGGCTAGATGAAAAGACATTTATTATAAATACATACTAATTATTAATTGATTATATATATACATAAATTCAATATATGCATAATTTAGACAATCATAAACAAGGTCTTTGATATAGAACAAGTTTTCAAATTTCAAAAACATCCTAAATATCAGCCGTCTTAGAATTGTTAGCAATACTTTCATCATTCATATATATACATATATTATTAATTTATTTTTATTATTGTCATTGTATATTATTATTATTTATATATTAATTTCATATTTATATACTATATTGTATTTAAATGATTTTTAAGGACTATTATCATTTTAGATCCTGGCACCTATTTTATGGCTTTTTGCTGCTTTTTGTGTTTACTATTTAATTTTTTGGCATATCTAAGATTTGATAAGGAAACAATTATTCGCTTCAACCTATTTATTATGATTGTTATTGTTCTTTAGTATTATTTTTATTTGTACTTTTAAATTATTATTGACTTTGTTTAGTATTTGAGAAGTAATTTAGTCGTGCCGTCGAAAAGAGGCCTCGTAGCTTGATGATGATGATGATGTTCATTGTTATTGTTTTTATACTTATTGTTATGTTAGTATTCACGTTAGACTTATTTTCATTGATATTGGGTGTTTAATTATTATTAGTATATTTGAATTTTATTCAAGGCTTTCTGTTGACGACCTTTTGAACAACATTCAATGTAACACTATACATTTAAAAGCTCACACTAGTATAGAATTTTATGATTTTTTGATAACTTTTTTTAGTATTTTATAATAAAAAAATGACTATTGTTTTTTTTAAGTGTTATTACAGACATCTTATCTAACTTTACAAGCTCACACTGCAAATTCTTTATTATGAATTTTTTTTATAAATTACATTTTTAGTTTTGAAAGAGATCTGCAAATATATTTCTTTTGAAATTGAGTTGATGTAATTAATTTATTATATTGGGCCAAAAAATATTTTCTCTATTTTACATGCCTTACAATATCAAACTTTTGGTAGAATTGACTTTTTATTCAGCCTTTATTCTGCTTAATCTATTTTATTTTAATTATTTTAAACAATATTTCACCTTTTAATCAAATATTTCCTAATTAATCAGATTCATTAAGGATATTTATAAACAAGATCTAATTAATCTAAAAGTATCAATAATTAATGCTGGGAATTATCAATCATTCTTTATTGACTGATATTTTAAGATCTACTTAGCCATTTCACATTAAACTAACTTTTCTATGTAACTTGGGGTTTTTTTAGTTAATTTTCTGATATAAATAAAATCCGTTGAAAAATGTTTCTTTCTGTTTAAAATCTGAGACTTCCTAGAGCTCTTCTTCCTAAATTACTAGAAAATATTTTTGCAGTGAGTAATTTTTTACAACACAATCCATTTATTCTTTAATCTTAATTATACTTTTTGCAGCGCAAACTTTATAATAATAAAATAAATTGGGCCTTTTACATTATCTCTAAGCCGATTCACCCACTCCTTATTTTCCAAAAAAGGTCAAAAAATGTATTTTCCATGCGAATAGTTGACAGACGGTTGATTTATAATATTTACTTGTTAGACTGGCCAATGGTGCGATGTGTTATACAAGTTATATAACTGTTATGAAACAACCTTTTATATAACTCCACGAATCACCTAGATAGTATATAAGACGGTTTTAAGGTTATTAATTTTTTTGAATGTCATTTTTCATTTAAAATCATTCTAAATTCTTTTTAAATTTATATTTTCTACAATAAATCCAGATGAGGTTTGTGAATTACTTGACCTGCTTAGTTGCAATTGGTTGGTTTCATTAGTCTAGAACTTTGATTGGCTGACCTAGATAGAAGGAGAATATCAGGACAGAGTTGGGGGTAGTAAACAAGAGAATTGCATCATTACGGCGTAAACATACAAGGAATAGAGAGAAATTACCACGCTTTGAAACGAAAAGGCAAGTTAAAAATGTTAATTAATCATTTAATATTTAATAAAGATTGTTTTTAAATTCATAATTCATTCTTTTACCTCTTTTAATGGAATATTCTGGACTTTTAAACTTTTGCATTGTCATATGCTAGAGAAATCTACTCATTAAATGCCCTGTGGAGCAATGTTGTGAAATAGAGATGACAATTTCGTAGTTGTTTTCATCCTTTACATGGTTTAATAAATAAAGTTATTAATCCAACACAAAATAAGGAATTCTCTTGTTTTTGCACTAAGAATTTTGTCTTTCCATAAAATAGTTTTCATAAATGTTTCAAATTTATAAATGATGATTTTTGTTCCAGAAACTCGAAAGTTTGAAAAATAATTGAATAATTTAAACTCAAAACTTGAGTAATGAACATTGAAAACCACCAATAAACTAAACATTCTTAATTGATTGACTGACTTCCAATTAACTGACTCATTAACTCTTGCTTTAATCATTAATTGACTTATAATTATATAATAACCTCAAATATCATTTAAACTTACAATACAATAAGGAACATTCAACTGTTTTTATTTATAATTGCATATCAACAAAACTACTGACTTTTGTTTATGCAAATAATGGATGACTTGAATTCGTTCTTATCACCAACATCACTACAAATGTATGAAGTCTTCAATAGCAACTGCAACACTAGCAACAACAACAACCACTCTTTCAACTACAACAGTGACAACAACATTGATAGCATACTTGAAGCCAATCTATACAGTGTTGAGGATTACAACAACATCAACAACAACAACATGATTTCACAAAACAACAAAAACATACAATACGACAATCTGGACTCCCAAGACTTTTGGGTTAATGCTCTCGCTGCAGAAGAATGTATCTACATACAACCAATACCCGACAACAACAACAACAACATCAACAATTATGATGACGTCAACAACAACAACGAAAACAACAACAATCAAGAGCTAATCAGCCCCTCTATTGAAAGTCTCAACCTTAAAACGATACCTGACTATTACATGATCCCTAACAACAACAACAACAACAATAACAATAACAACAATAATAATAACAATAAAAAGAATAATAATACTAATAATAAAAACAACAATATGACCTTTAAAACTAAACTATTCAATGACGAAGATGATGATGATGTCATAAGCTCTCCAAAATACAACAATATCAAGACTCAAAACAAGTCCAACACGATTGTATCATACAACAACAACAACATCAACAATATCATCATCAACAACAACAACAACAACAACACTGACAACAACAATTTCATTTTCAATGAAGATTCCTATGACTTTTTAACCGACGATTTCAAACTATTTGACGGAGACCTTAACGACTTCACTGACGTCACCAACAATAACAACAACAACAATAATAACAATAATAATAATAATAATAATGACGAATTAAGTTCTAATATTAGTTGTGACAACAACAAAACAACTGCCATCAATGACATCACCAATCTCTTGAGCATCAACAAAAACAACAACAACAACAATTGCAATACTAATCTAAAGTCCCATAATCTTAGTAATAACAAGAAAAGTAACAAAGCCATTAATAACATCAACAGCAAAATTAATGAAATTAACAAAAAGAATATCAAAACTATAGCCGAAACCAACAAGTATATGACAGTTGGTTCAACTAAAAACATTAATAATAACAATAATAATAATAATATTACAAATAATAAAGTTAATAATAATCTAGTTAATTATCAATTAGTACAGCCCAAGCTTATACCGGAAACTAACAACAACAATGATAACAACGAAAACAACAACAATGACGTCACACCCACGTCATTGCAGTGCGACTCTTACGAAATAATAACGAGTGACGTAGACAGCAACGCCTATTACCTCATCAACAAGAACAGCAACAACAACAACATCCACTTTTACACCGAAAACAACAACAAAAGTTTGGGTGGTATTTACGATGATGACGTAATCTACAACAACAACAACAACAATAACATGTATGACGAAAGACAGGTGATTGTAGTAGGGGATGGGGGAGTGGGTAAAGTGGCTTACTTCTTAGACACCGTAGTCAAGGTGGAGAATTTTGAAGGAGAAAGCTACGTCATTGAAAACAACAACAACAACAATGATGATAATAATCTCTTTACAAGCAAGAGTAACAAAAACTTCAACAATACTTTCAATAATAATAATAATAAAGTCAAAAACAATACTTTATCATCTACTAATACAAATACTACTACCAATAATAACAACAACAATTTGTATAATTTGTTGGGCTCCTTAAACAACAATCCATTGTATGATGGATGGAGTGGGGATATTGAAAATATGCAGGTTATCCTCAACAACAACAACAACAACAACAACAACAACAACAACAATAATAATAATAATAACAACAACAATAACAACAATAATAATATAAATAATAACAACTGTCCGATTGAAAGTTACGCTGGAGACATGTGTTACTTTCCAAGCAACTACACAGGCCATGATGTTGTTGTTGCAACTGACCACAACAACAACATCAATAACATCAATAACAGGAATAATAGTTTTAAAAATATAAATAATAATAATAATGATGGTGATGGTGGTGGTAGTAGTGGCAACCATTTTCCCAACAACAACAACAACAACAACAGTATGAATCGAATTTTTGTTAATAGTGTTATAAAAGACTATTTTCCAACACTGAAGAGCAACGATGCAACCTTTGTTAACAACAACAACAACAACAACAACATACCGCTAAAGAATATCAACATATACAAGACAATAAAATCAGAGTTAATGAAAGATAGAGTCAATGATGACAACAATGATGGCATCAACAACAACAACAACAATGACGTCAGTCATAATAACAAAAACAATAACAGGATCAGGAAAACGTCAACAAAGATTGATGATGACGTTTTAAGCTTCGGATATGATGACGTCAATCTCACTCCCTACAACAAAAACAACAACTTCTACTTCAACGTCAGCAACAACAACAACAACAACAAGGATCCTGAGGGTGATGATGATGATGAGGTTGATGGTGGTGGTGGTGGTGATGATGATGATGAAGGGCCACAGAGCATAATGGTGGGCAGTCATAATTTGCGGAAGAGGAAGAGGTACATCTCTGAAGTGAGCAGTGCTACAGGTAGTATTATAATTAATAATTATTATAATTAATTATCATTCTACTATTCTTTTCAATTAGTTTATTATAATTTATTATCATTCTACTATTCTTTTCAATTAGTTTATTATAATAATTATTATTAACATTTTTACATATATTATTGTTTTATTATTTATTTAATGACAATATTTAAAATTGCAGGTGAGTTATCAGATGATGACCATTCTAGCTCAGGTGCCACTAATAAAAAGATCATGATAATACCAATAATAATGCAAATAATTTTTATTGATATTTTATTTTTTTGAATAAAAATTAATATTGTTTTTTGTTTATCAGAGGATGAAGAGGCAGTGGACGATCTGCTGGCTGGACTGAAGTCAAGCCACAATGGAAACGGTTGGTTTCCTTGGTATTTTACATTAGTAATAATCATAATAATAATTAAAAATATCAATGTAAAAGCAATATTAAAGAATTTTAATAATAATACTTCTTTACAGCTTCTTCAATTCTGTCAACAGCAGATAATCCAAAATACTTTTGGCAGTATAACATCTTGTCCAAGGTGATGATGATGATGATGATTAATATTATGACGATGAAGATGATGTTAATGAAGGCATGGATGTTTTTATTCAAAATTGTTACCACCATTGATATCATCATTCTATCATTACCATCATCATTATCATCACCTTCATCATCATTATCATCTCCACAGGGTCCAAAGGGGCGGCGCCTATGCCAGTCAATCAGCAACCCAGACCCGCATGTCCTCAATGACTTTGAAGACCCTGTATTTAACAGGTGCTAGGGGGGGGGGAGAGATGGTGATGCTAGGGGGGGGAGATGGTGGTGCTATGGGGGGGAGATGGTTGTATGGGTGTTCTAGTGGTTGTTTGGGCTGGTGTGGGGGTTTGGGAAGGTGGTAGGTTTGAGATGGTGGGGTTGGGAATGAAATGGTGGTCGTGGTATTGGACACAATCACACACACACACACAAACAAACACACACCCAAAAACACCCTTCCACACGCACACACAGACACCAGAGCACATACAAGCACAACGGCAAGGCGAGGAGGGGGGACGGCAATGACGTCACGCCGAACCCCCTCAAACTCTTCAACACCGGCGTCGAGTTGCAGAAACTCGCCAAGCAGATCAACCTCATGACACCCCGCAATGATATCAGCCTGAG
>OX030967.1:7115758-7148258 GCA_943735955.1 Piscicola geometra | reverse complement strand
ACTATTAATTAAGATATAAATAATATATTATTAAAAGGCATAGAAACTTGTTTGGTGGTGAGGGCTGTTTGGACTCTGGCCGTCACTGCATCCACTCTTGCACTCATCCTGTATCATCATCATCACTACTATTATCATCATAATTACCACTACCATTATCATCAACACAACCATCATCATCACCACTACCATCATTATCATCATCACCTCCGATAGATCAGGGCCTGGTTCTTTTGCCGAATAGAATTTTCTGCATGAATTTTAGCTCCTTCCAGGTTGCCTTGCTGGATGGACTGTGATGGTGGAGGTGATGATGGTGATGATGTTTTGATGGACTGTGGTGATGATAATGATGATAATGTTTGGATGGACTATGGTGATGATGATGTGATGGTGGTTGTTATGGTGATGAATGATGGTGATAGAAGTTGCTGAAAATGATTTTGGGTGTATTGCCAGTGAGATTATTATATTTTTTTTTTAGTTTTAGTGATAAAAAATTTTTAAAAACTAACATTCTATAAAAAACATACACAAAATACATTTAGAATGAACCTTTTTAAGTTTATTCTTTTCTTCTTTTTCATTCTTTTCACATTTCTTAGCATTTCTTTCAAGATCTTTGGCTGCAAACTTCAAGTTAAACAAATGGTCTGGTGGTTGATGTTATACAAAATTGATTTGATTTTGGTGAAAATTAACCTTAGATTATTTACCAAATATTTATCTTCTAAGGCTTAGAAGATAAATATTTGGTAAATAAAACATATTTATTTGGATAGATAATGTATTAAACTTGAGGAAATTAAAGTTGAGGAAAAGGTAATTATATTAATATTTTATATGGGAAATAAATGTATTTTTAAAAAATTTGAAAATTATATCAAAACATACTTTCCATTTGTTTCGTCATTTTGAAAATTTATTTTTCTGTTTTTTATACTTTTAATTTATAAACGAAATTCGAATTAAGGAAGTTTCATAAGTGTTTACAAATGATTAATAAATCTCCCATGTGATTTTGAATGGGGAAATATACATTTACTTATAGTTAAACAATTTTTTTTTAAATTTAATTTTGAAATATTTTTAAAGATAGGAAAATATTTGATTATTTTTTTATATAAGCTCTCTAAAAAATGTACTCATCCAATCACAGTTGCCTCTCGATAATCTCCGATGATTTGAGTTTCCATCCTAATTCCGAGATCCATCTCACTTATAATTATGCTATTATCATTAATTTGGAGACTCATTATATAACTTTCATTAAAAAACCACTAAAGATTAGGTGCACTTTATTCAATCTCAAAAGAATTAAATTTAAAATAATTAAATCTTAAATTCCTAATTTTAAAAAAGTTCATGTTGAAACTATGAAATATGATCAGATTATCAATGAAAAAGAGGAGAAAAAATTTATAACGGATGCAATTTATCAACAATTAATCAATAGCATCTATAAATTTCTACAATTTGAATATTTATTTACAAATCTCATCACAGGTTGCTTTGATTGCATAGATTTACTATGGGAACATTATTCTTATGATCAAAATTGTAAATCGAAAAGAAAAAATCGAATGGTGAAAATTGAAAGGTGAAAATCGAAAGATATAAAAGGTGCAAGTTATTTCAAAGTTAAAACCTTATTAAGAAAAGAACAACTATTGTTTTTTTTGCATTTTAAATAATTTTTTTAATCTCTATCATCATCACCACCAACTTCATCATCGCCCTTTTCATCATCATCACCATCAGCTTTTTTCGGTTTTACTTTTCTAATATCATCTACAAGTTTCTTCAAATCATAATCTCCACCATCATCATCATCGTTATCTCCATCATCTTCATCAACATCATCATCGTCATCTCCATCATCTTCATCATCATCATCATCATCATCATCATCATTATCATCACCTTTTTCCTTTTTACCATCATCATTAGCTGCATCAATTTTATCAGTATTTCTTTTAACATTCTGAGCACTGCTAACATCATGATCATCATCACCATCATCATCTTCATCATCCACCCATATCGATTGTTTTATATTTCCCAAGTTCAAACTATTACTCAATCCCTCACTACCATCATCATCATCATCGACAGCCACATCATTCTTTCCACCATCATCATCATCATCGTCATCCTTATCACCATCATTAATTTTATTTTTAATTAAATCTTTTTTGCTACTTTTACTTTTCGGGGATTTGAAATTGACACTCCGTTTCGTTTGACTGCCCAGAACACTCCTGTCAGTCCTTTGAGTTTTGAGAAAAAGAAGTTAAAAAAATTATATTAATAAATAATAAAATATTTATAACTATAATTCGGAGTAAAGAAAAAAAAAAATATTGAATGTAAAAACACTAATAAATAAATAAATAATATAAAATAAAAAAAAACTAATAAAAATAAAAATAATTAAATATTACAAATAAATATTAATAATAAAATATTAATAATAAATATTAATAATAAAATATTAATAATAAATATTAATAATAAAATATTAATAATAAATATTAATAATAAAATACTAATAATAAAATAAAAATAATGAAATAAAAATAATGAAATAAAAATAATGAAATAAAAATAATGAAATAAAAATAATGAAATAAAAATAATGAAATAAAAATAATGAAATAAAAATAATGAAATAAAAATAATGAAATAAAAATAATGAAATAAAAATAATGAAATAAAAATAATGAAATAAAAAAAATGAAATAAAAAAAATGAAATAAAAATAATAAAAGAATAATAATAGGACTATTACTAACACCAGGGTGGGCAGTCTGAGGACGGGGAGTTGCAGTTTGTTGGACTTGAGAGAGCTTTTGGTGGCAGACGTTTGTCGAAGCTGTGGCGGGAAAAGTTGATGATGATGATGGTGGTGATGATGATGATGATGATGATGATGATGAGGCTGCTGATAATGATGATTCTATCAATAAACAAAGGCAGAAAACTAGTAAAAAACAAGAACATCAAAAAATAAACCACAAAAAAAACACATACAAACCTTTCCAACTGAGAAGTGATAGACAGACATGAGATGATCGGTCTTGTCTTCAATGGATGACAGCTGGATGAGTGAATCTTCAACCATTCCTCCTTCCTTCCTTCTCAGTCTGTCCTTCATCTCCCCGCTGCTGCATTCGAGGTCGTTGTACAAGTCAGAGATTTCTGAAGAGAGGTGGAGAAAGTTCATCCATCCATCCATCAAACCATTCATCCATCCATCTATTCATCCATCCATCAAACCATTCATCCATCCATCTATTCATCCATCCATCAAACCATTCATCCATCCATCTATTCATCCATCAAACCATTCATCCATCCATCTATTCATCCATCCATCTATTCATCCATCCATCAAACCATTCATCCCTTCATTCATGCATTCATCCACGCATGCATCCATCCCTCACTTTGACTAAGTTTCTTCAAGAGTTGATCCAGTCCATCATGCTTCTCTTGCACCCCTCCCATCTCCTTCACTATCTCTCCAACCTCCTCCTCTTCCCTCTTCACCTTCTCTATTTTAGTCGTTTTTGTACTGCTCAGTCTCTCCATCAACTCTTTTATCTTCACCTCCAGCTTGAGTGAAGAAATGAAAGTGTGTATAATTTATTCATATTCTCATTCATCATTCATCCCAAAATTTCGTTTTTATTAAATTCATTCATTCACTCCTTTCCTCTCTATTTCCCTATTATCTTATTTACAATTACCATCATCCTCTCAATTTATTTAATCCCTCCATATTCCTCCCTCCATCCATCTATTTCTCCATCCCTCTCTCACCTCCATCCATCCCTTCATTCTTCTAACCATCCCTCCTTCTCCTCCCTCCATCCCTTCATCCTTCCATCCATCCCTCCCTCTCTCACCTCATCCACTCCCATCTGCAGGCCATCAAGCGTTTCCGTCTGGTTGTTCACAAAGTTGAACAATGCAAAGTTCTCTTCTTCCGTCACTGAGAACCTGTCATGATGATGATGATGATGATGACGATGATGACGATGATGAAGATGATGATAATGATGATGATGATGATGATGATGATGATGACGATGATGATGATAAGGATAATGGAGAGGGAGTGCTGTTGATGTTATAAATACATATCATCATCATCATCATCATCATCATCATCATCATTACAACAATTACCAGCATCACAATCAGCACCACCACTCGCTTCCTGATGATGATATCGACGTCATCTTCGGCACAGATGGTTCTGATGTCGTTGTACGCTTGTTCGTACACTTGAGCATCATCATCATCACGACTGTACGACTTTTTCTTGGCGGCAATTGTACTCTCTGTGGTGGAAGGGGGGGAGGAAGAGGGTGGAAGGGTGGTGACAGGGAAGGGGAAGAATTTTGTAACGGAGTGGAGAGGGGACAAAGAATTGTTTAACACTCTTCACGATCCAAGACAACCTCACGTCACAAGATTAATTCTCCTACCCTCCCCCACTCTACCTTCTCCTCCACACCCTCACTCATTCAACCCTCCACTTCTTTTATATTCTCTTCCACACCCTCATTCATTCAACCCTCCACTCCTTCCCATCCCACCTTTCTTCTCTCTCCACTCTTTCATCCGTTCATCATCTTCTCTCTTCTCAAACTTGGTCTCGATGAACCTTTCCAGGCTCTCCGCCGATTCCAGCACCCTCTTCATTTCCCGACTTTCGGAATTGAATTGGTTGACCTCCCGTCTGGAACGTTCGTGCAGTTGTTTGTTCTTTTCCTGTGCCTCTTCCCTGATTGGTTGGGTGATGTGACGTGTGACCTGGTTTACATAATTTAATTGCTTGTTGATTTGTCTGTCTTTCTTTGCTATCAACCACCCACTCATGCTGCCTCGACCGCTCATTCATCCATCCTCTTCCCATCTCCTCACCCCCTCACACTCACCAACCATCCCACCAACCCATCACACCCTTCCCACCCATCCCATCCCATCCCATCCCATCCCACTCATCAACCTACACACCATCCCATCCCCCTACCCCATTCCATCCCATCCCACCCACCTCTGCCATCCCATCCCGCCCCATCCCACCCACCCACCCCCCCACCTATCCCATCCCATTCAACTCACCAACCTACACACCAATCCCTTCCCACCCATCCCATTCCATCCCATCCCTTCCCACCCACCCCCCATCACATCCCACCCACCTCTGCTTGTGGGCAGTGTTACAGGCTTGGATGATGTCGATGGCTGCCTGCTGCAACAAACGTCTCTTCAGCTCCATCTTCTCAACCAGCCGGTCGAACCTGTGGATGGAGTGGGATGGATGGGATGGAGTGGGATGAAGTGGGATGGAGTGGTGATGAAGTGGGATTAATGGGATTTTCAAGGTTTGATAATTGTTTAGTGTTTTATTTATTATACATCCATCCATCTATTCATTTATCGAACCATCCGTCTATCCATCCATCCATCTATCCATCCATCCGTCTATCCATCCATCCACTCATCCCACCTTTGTCTTTCACTCCTCAAGTTTTGGATATCCTCTCTCAACTCTCGGTTGCTATCCAACAGCCTAGCATACTTGCTGTTAGCCTTGGGATGGGATGGATGGATAGATGAATGGGTGGATTGATGAAAGAATGAATGGATAGATCATCATCATCATCATTCTCATCATCCTCATCATCATCATCACCATTCTCATCATCATCATCATCATCACCATCATCATCATTCTCATCATCATCATCACCAATTGCAGTTGGTCTTCCGCCTTTAGGATATGCTTGGATGAGACGTTACCATCTTGGATAATCGACTTATCTCTCTTGCCAGTGTTTGTGGCCAGGCTGTACAGACGTTTGCTCTGGATGGGATGGGTTGGGATAGTGGGGTGGGATGGGTGGAGGATGTAAAGGGTGGAGGATGGGATAGTGGGGTGGGATGGGTAGAGGATGGGAGCGATGGAGGATGGAATGAAAGAAGGATGGAATAGATGGAGGATGGGATAGGAGAAAATGGGATGGGATGGGATGAGAGGGTGGTGATCAAAAGGAAAAGAAAAAATAATTGAAACAATAATTTATAAGTACTTAAGTTCAATTGAAACAACAACAAGATAAACTAATTGAATTAAATTACTTAATCGAATTAAAAGTCAGTAGTACTTTCTTTCTCTCAAGGCTTATTAATTCTTCCACCTCCTTCTGTTTGAGTCTTTCCGCTTGAATTTCCCGCCTCACGCTTTCTGGCATGTGTGTTGGAAATAAATGATTAAACTTAAAATATAAATTTCATTTCATATTATATTTAAAAGTATATTATATAATACAATTAAAGATGTGATGCAATTCATCATCCTACACAAGGATTTCATACAATGCGATACAATGCAATACAGTCGGAAAAAATACAATTGCATACAATACAATAAAGAACAATAAAATCTCACCCATCGACAATCTAACCACAACCAATGCCACCCCCCCCCCAAACACTCACCATGCTTAGCACTCAACGTCTTCAAACTGGACTGGCTCTTCTTCCTCATCATCCTCTCACTCCTCCTCTTGCCTGACCTCATCTCCAACTCCTCCTTCTCTCGTTCCAGATTTTCAATTTCAACCCTTTGGGATAAGATGGGATGGGATGGGGTTAAAGCAGGGTCCATCCATCCATCCATGCATTCATCCAAACCTCTGTTTCCTCAACACATCCATAGTTTCCACACTATAACTTCTCTTCTCATTCTCCAGCATCCTACATCTTCTCTGCATCTCTTGCATCCTCCTCATCTCTCCTGTTCCCATACTCCCCCCTCCATCCATCCCCATTCTATCCTCATCCCTCCCCATCCTCCCTTCCCCTATTTGGTGACTTGTAAGGCTACGCTTCATGCCTTTGTCTTTGGATGGATGGATGGATGGGTGAATTGGATGAATAAATGGATTGGATGAATAGATGGCTTAATGAGTAAACGAGTTAAAGGGTAAATGAGTTAATTTAATGGATGAATGAATAATGGATCATAAAAACAAAAATATGTAAGACAACGAATATCTTAGAAAATAATTAAATTAACAATTAAAATTAATCAATTAACGTTACTAACCAATTAAAATGAAATATTTTATTTTTTACATTTAAAAACCAGTTAATAAGTAATTAAATCGACAAATAGCGATTCACCTAGCCATTTTGGGATCTCTTCATCACCACTTTGAATTATGTCATGACAAACAATCAGTGTATCCAAGGCAACGCTTGATTACGTGGATTTGGGGTGTTAGAGTAGGGATGTAACAATTCAATTAATTATATAACTGTTTTTTTTACTTAATAAACAAAATTAAATGGTCATTTGAAGGCTTGATTAAGTACAAAGATTTAAGACAAAGTATCTAGAAAAATTAAAATATTTTTTTAATTAAAAAATAACTTATAAAGAAAATGTACGAATAAATTTTTATTTTAAAATCTATGAAGGCTCTATGCTCAACTACATCTGAGTATAACACAAAAAAGAATTATTTAAAAATGGAGAAATTGTGTTTGGTGAAAAAAATAAAATTGTGCAAAAGAATAGAATAAAAATGAGAAAAATAAATCGGATTATATAGGAAGTTTTGGAATTGAAGTTTTTAAACTGGTGAACAGAAACATCTTTTTGATTTAAAATTGATAGATTCATAAATATGTTTTCAAAATAAATTTAAATAAAATAAAAAGTGGAACAAAACAATAAAAGATGTAAACAAGACATGATTATCATTAACTATACTATGATTACAAAGATTAAAATATCCATCTACAAAAATCCATGAAAATTATACAGCTCAAAATAGCCCGTGTTTCAATGGACAGGTAGTTCAGAATGATCAGCTAAAATTTTGTATAAAAATCATATAAAATCCTTATTTAAGAATAAAAAAATAATTATTTGACGTGATTAGTTTAATTATCATTCAAACTATTATTATTGTTAATATTATCATCTTCGAGGTGTTCTGATTTCTCGATTCAGTATCTTTGGTCTCACACTGTCTTCCCAGGGCAACAAGAGCTGGTCGTTCTGAATGAATGTAAATATTATTGTAATATATTTATCTTAAATGTTTTATTTTCTTCATATATAACAACGTAACAAAATAAAATTATATTATTAGAATTTATTAATATTCTTTTATTTGTTATATATATTATTATTTAAATAATAAATTTTATGTTAATAATATAAATAATAATAAGTTCGAACGTTAGGGTCTCTCCATTCATACTCATGCATTTCTCGCTTTGCTCTCTTCTTGTCCTGTTGTAGATGCATGCATTCATTCATATCAGCCATTCATTTATTCATTCACTCATATCAGTCATTCATTCATATCAGTCATTCATTCATTCGGTCATACATATCAGTCATTCATTCATTCATATCAGTCATTCATTCATTCATATCAGTCATTCATTCATATCATTCATTCATTCATTCATATCAGTCATTAATTCATATCAGTCATTCATTCATTCATTCATATCAGTCATTCATTCATTCATTCATATCAGTCATTCATTCATTCATTCATTCATATCAGTCATTCATTCATATCAGTCATTCATTCATATCAGTCATTCATTCATATCAGTCATTCATTCATATCAGTCATTCATTCATATCAGTCATTCATTCATATCAGTCATTCATTCATATCAGTCATTCATTCATATCAGTCATTCATTCATATCAGTCATTCATTCATATCAGTCATTCATTCATATCAGTCATTCATTCATATCAGTCATTCATTCATATCAGTCATTCATTCATATCAGTCATTCATTCATATCAGTCATTCATTCATTCATTCATTCATTCATATCAGTCATTCATTCATATCATTCATTCATTCATATCAATCATTCATTCATTCATTCATTCATATCAGTCATTTATTCATTCATTCATTCATATCAGTCAGTCATTCATTCATTCATTCATCTACTCATTGATTCAATCAATTATTCATTCATTCATTCCTACATAAATTCATTCACTCATTTAACCATAAATTCATGTAGTCATTAATGAAAAACCGACATTATTAAATTATTTCACTTTCTTTTTTATTCTCCACTTTTCCCCTTTCCTCTCTAAAACCCATCAACTTAACCCAAAATTCCACCCATCCCCTCCATCCCATCCCATCCCATCCACCCATCCATCCATCCATTCATCCACTTACGATATACGACACCACACAACTTGCAGGTATCCACACCAACAACGACAACACTATCACCGTTCCCACTATGTTCGCTCGCATGAACAACACTGGATGGATAGATGGATGGATGGATGGAAGGATTGGTTGATGGAGGGATGGATAGATGGATTGGTTGATGGGTGGATGAATGGATGATTAGCATAGTAAATTAACCTAATTTATTGACCTGATTAATTGAAATGATTAATTGACCTAGTTTGTTGACCTAACTTAATAACCTATTTAAATAACCTAGTTTATTGGCGTCGATATTCTCGATGATCTTCCAGAGTCGCTGTACCGTGTTGTGAATCTGCTGCTTCTGACATACGCCCTTGTGATGATGATGATGATGATGGTGGTGGCGATGATGATGATGGTGGCGATGATGATGATGATGATGATGATGGTGGTGATGATGATAATGATGGAGGTGATAATGACGCCGTTGAAATTAATTTAAAAAATACTAAAAATAGCAACCTTTTCGTCACAAAAGCCCTGGTAGCAAGGCGTTCCTAATGGCAAGATTTTGGCGGGCTGGAAGGGCAAGCAAGCTGATTGGACGCCCGAGGAAGCGTTCTGATTGGTCGGTGCGTTGCTGCAGCACCACTTGCACGCGTCTGCGCCTGTGTGGTGGTGATGATGATGATGATGGTGGTGATGATGATGGTGATGATGATGATGGTGGTGATGATGACACTAGGGGAATAATTGAAACTATCTGATGATTTAAAAACAAGCTCTTTCAAAAGCCCTTACCTCAAACACCTCCTCTACCCCCTCAAACCCCCACTCCAACCATCCCCAAACCTCCTCTACCCCCCTCACCATCAGAGCAGAGACACGACTGTTTGCCATGGAACTCGCATATGGGAAGGCATTTACCCTCTTTACAAGTGCCCCTGGTGATGATGATGATGGTGGTGGCGATGGTGGTGGCGATGATGATGGCGATGATGATGATGGTAGTGGTAATGATGATGATGATGATGGTGATGATGATAATGGCGATGAGGATGTCGATAATGATGAGGTTGATGATGATGATGATGATAGCAATATCATTATCATCACCCTCCGATGCACGAAGTCCCGTCTGGTTCGTTGAAGGCAGCTTCGCAAGTGGTGTCACGGCCACTGACGTGATTGTTGGTGAATTGAAATTATTTAATCATAACAATTGTTAATATTAATAATAATTTATAAATACTTTTTTAAATAACGAATTATTGGTAATTATAAACATAAATATTTTCAATACTAACACTAACTGACAACAACATCACCTTCCAAAACTCCTCCCACCCCCAGCCCTTTTTAAATTCTCCCTCTCTCTTCCAAATCTCCGAGCCCCCCTCCCCCTTAAATATCCGAACTCTATCCCGAAATTCACCGACCCCCCCCCTCAAATATCCGAACTCTATCCCGAAAATCTCCGACCCCCCCCCATCCCACTCCCCACCAGCCTGCAGTGCGACCCCTTCTTGCACTGGAAATCCCTTTCGTTCTGACACGGAGTGGTCGGAGTGGCGTACCTGCACTCTTTGCAGCACTGGTGGTTGATGTCGCTGTGGTGGTGGTGGTAGTAGTATTGTACTGGTGGTGGTGTTAGTAGTAGTAGTGGTGGTGGTGTTAGTAGTAGTAGTAGTCGTAGTAGTAGTAGTGGTGGTAGTAGTAATAGTAGTACATCACCCCCCCCCCCCTATTTAACACCCCTCTCCCCAACCTCACTAGAACTATCCACACCCCCCCCCCACACACACCTGCACTGACTGAATGTATCAAGTTTGCACTTGCGACAACACTTCTTCTTTCCCTCCACCAACCCGCCCACCAACACCCCCCCATCGCCCCCCTTCTCGCCATCATTATCAGGACCCTCATCACACTCCTCGTCCTCCTCAACCTTGTAATTGCCGCAGAATGAGCCGGACTTCTCTGAAGGTGATGATGATGATGATATTGTGAATACATCATTATCACCCCCCTTTTCTTCATCATCGTCATCATCATCATCATCACCATCATCATCATCATCGTCATCATCATCATCATCATCATCATCATCATCATCATCATCATCACCACCCACTCGAGAAACACTGGTAGGCTTTTCCCCTAATCAAGGCAGCCATCGACCTTCTACTGCACGGAGAAAACTTCTGTAGGTTCAATTTAACTTAAATATTTAAATTCATTTAAAATTTATCAAATATAATTTAACAAAATTAAAAATTAATTATATTTATTTAAATATACTGATTCGTGATTAATTAATTTAAATTGAATTTTTTTTTTTAATTAAACTAATTAAGATTTAATTTAATTTAATCTTTTCGACTCCACCCACCCTGTTGTTAGCCTCCCTTCCCGACACTGAGTACGCATACATGATGAACTTGCCACTGTAAGATTAATAATAATAATATTCATACTGCAACTACTACTACTACTACGACTACTACTACTACTACTACTACTACTACTACTACTACTACTACTACTACTACTACTACTGCTACTACTACTACTACATCTACTACTACTAATACTACTTCTACTACTACTACAACTACTACTACTACTACTACTACTCCTACTACTACTACTACTACTACTACTACTACTACTACTACTACTACTACTACTACTACTACCACTACTACTACTACTACTACTAATAATAATATTACTACTACTACTACTACTACTACTACTACTACTACTACTACTACTACTACTACTACTACTACTACTACTACTACTACTACTACTACTACATCTACTACTACTAATACTACTTCTACTACTACTACAACTACTACTACTACTACTACTACTACTCCTACTACTACTACTACTACTACTACTACTACCACTACTACTACTACTACCACTACTACTACTACTACTACTACTACTACTACTACTACTACTACTACTACTACTTCTACTACTACTACTACTACTACTACTACTACTACTACTACTACTACTACTACTACTACTACTACTACTACTACTACTACTACTACTACTACTTCTACTAATCGGGCATAAGCGGGATTCGGACCTGGAAGGTGAGCACTCGTTAGTGTCGACGTCGTGTTCGCTGCCCCAGTTGTGGCCTAGTTCTGAAATTAGGTCAAGAGATGTAGGGCAAACGTTGTTCAGTGGTGTGAAATGCACACATACACACGAACACACACACAAACACGCACGCACGCACACACACACCACACCCACACACTCACACACACAAACACACACACACAAACACACACAAACACACACACACATACACGCACACACACACACACACACCATGAGCAGTGACTATATAAGCTTCAGCCGCCAATAAAACTCTATTGAATTTGTTGACTGAGCTACTCCATCCTGGGTGATGATGATGATGGTGATGATGATAATGATGATGATGATGATAATGATGATGATGATAAGGATGATGATATGCACTCACCTGTGTTAATGTAGAGTTGATGTCCACCCTTAAAGAAAGCTGTGTGTGGGTGTTTGAAACCACTCACTGCATCCATGCATCCATCCATGCATCAATGCATCCATTCATCCACCCATTCATCCATGCATGCATCCATCCATGCATCCATCAATGCATCCATTCATTCATCCATCCATGCATGCACCCACCCAACCACTCACACACAGAACACGCTCCACCCGGGGAACCGTATCGAGGGGAACTTGAATTATTATTATTTTTATTATTATTATTCAAAAACTATCACAATCATCACCTACACCATCATCATCATAACCACCACCTCCATCTTCATCATCACCACCACCACTAACATCATCAACACAACTACCATCATCATCATCACCACCACCAACCCTATATAGGCCAATCCTAGGACGCCTGATGGGAAGGGGGTGTAGGTGAAGAGGTGGGAGAGGCAAAAGTCCTGGTAGTGGCTGTCCCTGGAGAAGAACTGAGAGGGGGGAAGGGTAGAGAAGGGTGGTTTTGGAGGGAAAGGTGGTACAGGGAGAAGTGGAGAAGGGGTAGGTAGAAGGGGTAGAAGGAGGGGTAGAAGAGGGGGAAGGGTAGAAGGGGAGGAAGGGTAGGTAGAAGGGGTGTTTGATGTGATGTAGTAGAAAAAAATTAAATGGTGTTATTGTTCAATGATGTATCCCCAAAACTCATATCAATCATCATCATAAACACCATAACAATGATCACCATCATCATCACTATCATCATGACCATCATCATGACCATCATCATCACAATCATCACCACCATCATCATCAGCACCACCTCTAGAAGATCTGAGGTATTCATAAATTTATCTGAATTGTACTCGTATATGACGTTGTTGGCTTCACTGAATTCCGTGTGGATACGGATCTGTGGATGGATGGATGGATGGTTAGATGGATGGATGGTTAGATGGATGTATGGTTAGATGGATGGATGGTTAGATGGATGGATGGTTAGATGGATGGATGGATGAGTGAATAGATGGATGAGTGGATGAATGGAAAGATCGTCATCATCATCACACCGCCACAATCATCATTTTCATCATCATCATCCTCACCACCATCATCATTATCATCATTTTCATCATCAACACCACCATCATCATCATCACCTCTCTGATTTCAAATTGGAAGCCTTGGCCACACACACCAAACTCTTGCTGCTTGTAAATCTGATTAACCTGGTCTATCACGCTTATCTGATGATCATGATGATGATGATGATGATGATGATGATGATGATGATGATGTTAGTGATAATGATGATGATAATGGTGATGGTGGTGATGATGATGATGATGATGATGATGGTGATAATGATGATGATGGTGATGATGATTATGATGATGGTGATAATAAAATAAGTGGAAATGGAAATGTTTGGAGAATTAATTAAGATTAACTTTGAGTTGGTCATCATCATTATCATCATCACTTTACATCATTATCATCATCATCATCATCATCATCATCATCATCATCACCAGGGCTCCTGTAGTAGTATGGAAGTTTGAATTCCCCATCATCATGTGGTACTTGTAATCAGCAACCAGCATTAAAGTACATATCATTTTGTCATCCTTTGTACATGATGATGATGATGATGCTGATGATGATGATGATCGTTTGTGCTGCTTCTTATGATGATGATTCTGCTTATGGTGATGATGATGATGGTGGGTTGATGAAGATTTTTGCTTTTGATTTTTCTGGTATTTATCATCTTCATTATATTTATCATCTTCTTCATCTTCATCCTCATCATCATCCTCATCATCATCATCATGATTAGATCTTGGAACTCTCATAGTTTCACAAAACTTGTTGCTGTAAATGATATTAAAACTAGAAATACAAAAATAACAATTTCTAATTTAAAAAAATAATATTTAATTTCCTGTAATATAAAATCAATAATAATTTTATTAAATAATTTAAATTTAAATTCAATTTTAAAAAGTCTTTAGTCACACCCGAGGTCCTTTTCCATTTGCACATCATTCTCCTCATATCCAATCATGGAAACGTTCTTAAGACCTGGAACGTACCTCCAAGAAGGCTGCATTTGTATGGCGCTTCATTTGTAAATTAATTCTTTAAAGTTTTCATTAATTCACACTTTACTTTGTTAATTAATTCTTTAAAGTTATTTATTTATTCTAAACTTTGTAAATAAATTCGTGTAAATGTTCACTTTAACTAATTCAATTAATTTACTCTTTACTTTGCAGATTAATTCTTTAAAGTTTTAATTTAATTAAACTAATTATACATAAAAAAAGGAAAAAAATAATGAAATAATTATAATAAAGTTTAAAAACCTCAAAGTGGAATTTGTTGGCTGGAGTGACGATGGTGCTAGTAAAGGCTCCATCCTCATCTTGGTAGAATTGTACGTGCGAGTGTGGATCGTCTGTGGATGGATGGATGGGTGGAGGGATGGATGGATGGAGGGATGGATGGATGGATGGTTGGAGGGATGGGTGGATGGAGGGATGGGTGGAGGGATGGGTGGATGGAGGGATGGATGGGTGGAGGGATGGATGGATGGATGGATGGATGGATGGGTGGAGGGATGGGTGGATGAAGGGATGGATGGATGGATGGGTGGAGGGATGGATGGATGGATAGATGGATGGATGGATGGATGGATGGATGGGCAATGAGTTGATAGATAGATGGGTTAGTAGATGCAAGACAAAATAGTAGTGCATATATTTTACAGAAAAATCATCATCATCATAACCTCTCAGCCTGCCATGGTACAACTCAGGTTTGAAGTCAACGACTGTCTCACCTTTCCTATCCACTGTTACGACCTGATCATCATCATTATCATCATTATCATCATCATCCTCCTCGTCATCCTCATCATCATTATCATCATCACCATCATCACCACCATCATCATCATTATCTCAACCTTAAAGTCGTGCGTGAAGAGGGAAGTGTGTCTAGTGAGGCTCAACTTGAAATTCCTGCCAAGGGAATCGAACTCAAGCTCTCTGGCATCGACGCCATTCACGTCTCTTTTCTTCCGTGTTGTGTGTTGCAGTTGGTGGGTGTTGAATAAATCGTAATGATTCAATCTCTCGTCCAAGCTTGCTTCAACTTTTTGGAAAAATGTGGTTTAATTTAAATTGTTTTCCAATTTATAATGCATTTTCATTGAAAAAACTAAGTTTGTGTTTAATTTAGTAAATTATGGTTAATTTTTTTTCTTATAATTTATTTTATCGATTAACTTATTTCCTCTCAATAATTGAATAAATTTGTATTATACCTCACCATAATTTATTGAAAAAATAGAAATGAAAATGAGATAAAGCCTCATATTTGAAGCAAAAGGACCAATACAAACTTAAAACTTTAAAGTTAAAAGTTAATTAAGAATAGATTAAATTTAAAGGTGCAAATATAAAGACAAATGATAAAATAAATATTTTTTTTAAACAAATGATTTAGAAAAAACATTTAATATTTCATTCAAAAACATTAGAATAAACCCAAAAACGTCCACAAAACTTACCAATAAGACCTTGAAAAACCTAAAAATTTACTAGCTTTGGTTAGCTGCTGCCATCTTGGCAGCCGCTTTAACCGTAATGATTTTGTTAAATAGTTTGTCTTCTTATCTAATAATTTAGTTTTTTTTAATTTCAAATAATTATAGTAATTATAATTTATATCTTTTCTTGTTTTCTGGTTCTAAATTTATCTTGCTCTCGGAATTAAAATCTTCAACCAATAACTGTCTAACGGACTACAATAAAAACTTATTTTAAAAGGAAGAAGGGCCAAGGCCTCAAATTGAGCACTAATGCACAGTTTGCAAGAACCCACTGGCTACCTACTTCACAAGGCAGATGAGCTCTGCAGATGAAGGACAGACTGTTAGAACGAATCTTCAATACATGACTGTGTTTATGAAGAAGTGCCAGGGCCTCAATTTGAACACCAGTGCACAGCTTGCAAGCACCCACTGGCTACTTACTTCACAAGGCAAATGAGCTCTGCAGATGAAGGACAGACTGTCAGAACGAATCTTCTACACATGACTGTTTATGTCTATTATCTATTGAAAACTGACGTATTAGCCAATTATTACCTTACTTAGATGACCCTTCTTTAAAGATGTCCATATATTTAAAACTCATCACCTCCTTATTTAACTACTTCTATATCATTATTTACTTTTCGTACGGATCTGAAGACATATCTGTTTAACAAATTCATTTACCAGCGCTCTTGAATTTGAGGAAAGAGCGCTATAGAAATTGATTTGATTGATTGATTGATTGATTGATAGCAATTGGGAACGTGCTGTAACTCAAAGAAATGTTACTAAGTAATAAGTAACATTGTTACTTATTCACCTTTTTAAAGAGTAGAGTATCTCAATTTTTTTAATGAAAAATTTTTTATAAAAAGATTTCATTTGCTTGAATAGATTTTGTTAGACAATTCAGACTAGAACAATTTATTAAAATATTTTTTCAAGATCTGAAATATTTATTGATTAAAGTGTTTAGTTCTTAAAGGAAGAATGATTTTATTAACATGTCTAAGATTCAGTGTTATTTTCGTTTCAGAAAATAATTTTAGTTTTTATTTCAGTTTCGTTTTGGAATTAATTATAGTTTTTATTTTCGTTTTCGTTTTGGAAATAATTATAGTTTTTATTTTCGTTTTCGTTTTGAAAATAATTAAAGTTTTTTTTTTCGTTTCAGTTTTGAAAATAATTAAAGTTTTTATTTTCATTTTAGTTTTGAAAATATATTAATGTACAACTTTGAACACTATTTTTATATATCTAAAAAAAGTTAATTGATCATAAAATGAAACAGTAAAATAGAACTGTATATTAACAACAAATGAGTTTTAAAAATTATCAGTCAATTGAAATATTATAAGAATTGAGTACGTAAATTATTAAGTAATAACACATTTTAAATATAATAACAAATTTATGATTAAAATAAGTGATAATTTAATTGACTAAGCGAAGCGGTAACGAATCTTCTACACATGACTGTGTGTATGAAGAAGTGCCAGGGCCTCAAATCAAGCACCAGTGCACAGCTTGCAAGCACCCACTGGCTACCTACTTTACAAGGCAGATGAGCTCTGCAGATGAAGGACAGAACGAATCTTCTAGACATGACTGTGTTTATGTCTTTTATCTATTGAAAACTGGTCTAGTTCAATGTTTTTAAAATTGAATCTACTAAAATTTGAACCAATATTTTTTGATAAAAATGCTAAACTAATTAATGATCCATGTAATTTTTCCTCTCATACTATTGTTCCATCTAATCATAGTCGTAGCTTAGGATTTATTTCTGACTCAAAACTAATAGCCGTACTCCTATTTATCATCACATTATGGGTTATAGCTGAACTGAACACAAAAGAAAGCACACTGCATGTGTTAAATGCACATTTGATTTAGCACATTTCTTCTTAAAATGCGATTTTTCTGAAAACCCTAACCCTAACTCTAACCCTAACCCTAATCCTAACCCCAACCTTAACTATAAATTAACGTTTTTTCTGTAAAAAAGAAGATATGGGCAAAATCATATGTGCATTTAACACATGCAGTGTGCTTTCTTTTGTGTGCAGTTAACCTACAACCCACATTATGCAGGTCCATAGATTTGGAACTCATTACCTCCTTATTTAACTACTTCTAAATCATTATTTACTTTTCGTAAGGATCTGAAGACATATCTGTTTAACAAATTTATTTACGAGCGCTCTTGAATTAGAGGTAAAAGCGCTATAGAAATTGATTTGATTGATTGATTGATTGATTGATTGAATAAAATAACGTTTTATAAATGGCGCTACTTTCATAAAGCCCAAAGATAATGTTTATAACATAGACATATAATTTTTTATATAAACTATAAATTTACATATTATGCCATACTTTGAAATTTATTTAATTTTCGTTTTGTAAATAATTATAGTTTTTATTTCAGTTTCGTTTTGGAAATAATTATAGTTTTTATTTCGTTTTCGTTTTGAAAATAAATTTAGTTTTTATTTTCGTTTTCATGGAACGATTATTCAGAATTGTCGTTTTAGTTTTCGTTTTCGTTACGAAAATAACACTGCTAAGATTGCTAAGATTTAATTAATCGATTAAATAATTATATAGTATTTTGAATAAACTCAAAAAAATGGATAGACGGATCAGAGGATGGTTGAATGTTAGAGACAGCAATGTTACTGTGAAGTAACATTTGTAACGTTGCAGTGTTTCCATGTGTACTGACTGGCCATTTTGTGTGCTGTTGGTTCCACTTTCTCCCAATGCATGTAACACTTAAAAATACCCCCTCCCCCACGGAACATAATCTACCCCCCAGCATTTTTTGCAGCCTAGTTTTCTGCAAAAGCTGGCACAGTGCTGGACACTTTGTGTACTCCTTTGCTGCCCACCCGCTGTGTGGTGAAGAGCATTTTCATTGAAGTCTTCTTTCCCTGCAAGTGTGGTGTGCAGCGTGGAGGAATTTGAAAAGTCGAAAAAGTCGGTTTGGCTTTTTTTAGACCTAATCTTAAACTATTGAAATCAGAAAAAGAGAAAGAAATAGAATGGATGAAACTAATAATAATAATATGTAACTCACATTCCTTGACTTCAAAATGGTGTCTCATCGCCTCGAACTGCAACAAACACACGAAGAGAACAAAAGATGGAACAAACTTCATTTCGGCCTTGAAATTCAACAACCACCACAACAACCACCACAACAACCACCACAACAACCACCACAACAACCATCACAACAACCACCACAACAACCACCACAACAACCACCACAACAACCACCACCACAACCACCACAACAACCACCACAACAACCACCACAACAACCACCACAACAACCATCACAACAACCACCACAACAACCACCACAACAACCACCACAACAACCACCACAACAACCACCACAACAACCACCACAACAACCACCACAACAACCACCACAACAACCATCACAACAACCACCACAACAACCACCACAACAACCACCACAACATCCACCACAACAACCACCACAACAACCACCACAACAACCACCACAACAACCACCACAACAACCATCACAACAACCACCACAACAACCACCACAACAACCACCACAACAACCACCACAACAACCACCACAAAATCCACCACAACAACCACCACAACAACCACCACAACAACCACCACAACAACCACCACAACAACCACCACAACAACCACCACAACAACCACCACAACAACCACCACAACAACCACCACAACAACCACCACAACAACCACCACAACAACCACCACAACAACCACCACAACAACCACCACAACAACCACCACAACAACCACCACAACAACCATCACAACAACCACCACAACAACCACCACAACAACCATCACAACAACCACCACAACAACCACCACAACAACCATCACAACAACCACCACAACAACCACCACAACAACCATCACAACAACCACCACAACAACCATCACAACAACCACCTTGAAACAACCATTCCTCCAACAACACGAAGAGTTTTATAAAAAGATTTCAAAGTCAAAAAAAACGACAAGTGAGCTGCTAAAACTATTTATAACGGGTCGAAAAAAATTCAAAACGAAAAATAACAAGTTCAATAATTATTAAACACGAGGCGTAAAATTTTAATTTTTTCTTTTTTTTCTTTAAATAATAGTTTAAAACAGGATGAAGATATTAATCTGCTGAACGCTGTGGTGTTTATGGAGTGAGTATTTTTCCAGAGAAAAAAAGATGGTGGTGGTTGTTTTGTTGAAAGGGAAAATATAGAAAGATGTGCTGTATGTGGAAAGTATAGAGATGTGCTGTAGGTTAGGAAGAGTGGAGGATGCATTATGGGATGTTGTGGAGTGGTTGAAAGTGTCGAAGGAAGTGCTGTTTCGTGAAGAATGGTGTGGTGTGAGGAAACTTCAGATGACCAAGTGGAAAAGGTGTATGCAATGAAACCCCACACCACCATCTTCTTACGAGGGAAATGCATCTGTGGTGATGATATTTATACTTCAGGCTGATAATTTAAGGATTTTTTTATCTTTGAAATTAATCTATTAAATTTTGAATACTTTTTTTATTTATACTTTTTAAGGTAAGTTTTTCTTTATTTGAATAAATTTTTAAAAACAAGATCTTTTGGACAGGCTTTGCCACTTTTTGGTATTGTAGTTTTTCCAACTTTTGTGACACCAAAAAATAGTTAAAAAACTTAATTAATACAAAAATCGAAGCCATAAATAACTAAGTAACTATTTTTCTTGAAGAGTTTTATTGGGAAAATCAAAACAGAATAAAATTCTGAAAATGGATAATTTTATTTAAGATTTTAAATATTTCATTTAAGATTTTAAATGTTTTATTTAAGATTTTAAATGTTTTATTTAAGATTTTAAATATTTTATTTAAGATTTTAAATATTTTATTTAAGATTTTAAATATTTTATTTAAGATTGTAAATATTTTATTTAAGGTTTTAAATATTTCATTTAAGATAAAAATATTTTATTTAAGATTTTAAATATTTTATTTAAAATTGTAAATATTTTATTTAAGATTTTAAATATTTTTTTTAAGATTTTAAATATTTTTTTAAAGATTTTAAATATTTTTTTAAAGATTTTAAATATTTTATTTAAGATTTTAAATATTTTATTTAAGATTTTAAACATTTTATTTAAGATTTTAAATATTTTATTTAAGATTTTAAATATTTCATTTAAGATTTTAAATATTTTATTCAAGATTTTAAATATTTTATTTAAGATTATACATATTTTATTTAAAATCTTAAATATTTTATTTAAGCTTTTTTATCATAATAGATATACCCCTAAACAGATCTAGTATTGTTTTAGCAGGCGATCATTTTAAAACGCCACACTTTTTCTTTTTTTGTCTCTGTGCCATTCTTGGTCTTGTGTAAGTAACATGCCGCTGCTAACTTTCCTTGGTAATCTTCGTCCGCGTCCACAGACTGGCATTCGTCACACCCCCTATTCACGCACTCTTGCAAACACTTGCTGACCTTAATCCCATCAATAAGCATCCCAGAGTATTGTAGCTTCTCCCCTCCTTCCACGTGAACACCATTCTCATAGGTGAAAGAGTTCGATACCGGACCTGTGGTGTAAGAATCATGGAGATGATTAGTAGAGCAGGTGATTTTAAGTGTTTAAATCCAAATTAATCAAATCATGAAACTATCCATGGGCGGGGATTCTGGGGGGGTCCTGGGGTCAGGACCCCCCCACTTTTTTCAACAATTTTTTTTCTACTTCTATTTTGATATGAGCATAATCGTCAACCATGGAATAAAATTGTTTAATGCAGTAATAAATTGTGAGTATGTATGGGCAGCGATGCTATTGGGGTCCTGGGGTCCATCTTAACCCATTAACGCATACTGTCCTTTTTTAAGGACAGCAGTAAAAAGTTTTTTTAATAATAGTTATATTGATTATTTTTTTTATTTTTGCAACTAATCCTGTCCTATATAAACTGAAGTCTTTGTTTAAAAAAATTTTGTGATTTGAAATTGATAGATTGTTTCAATATTCTGATTTTTCAAGGCGATAACTAAATTTTTTGTGTTTTTGTCATGGCTCATGAAAAAAAGTTAGTTATAATTTTATTTAATGTCTACCATTCATAATGTATAATATTATTTTATTGTTATTCATTCTTATATCTTATTTTAAAATAAATTTCATTTTACATGTAATATTATTTCCAAAAACTGTGTTTTATTGAGTGTTTTTTTTAAGGACACTATGCAGTAATACTGATGGTAAAAACAATTATTTTCAGATTCGCTCTTCATGAAGTCATTAGTATTTTGGAAGATGACAATGATTTATTTCCAGCAGATATAGTCATGATTCCTCCTACTGACCCAAACTGCTCTGATGAGGATAGTGGACCCGAGGATGGTGAAGGTACCCTAGATAATTTATCAAGAAACCAGCTAAATGCAGAAGCAGACATAGTAATTTCCAAAATTGAGGAAGAGAAAACCACTAAAAGTAGAGAAGAAACTGCTGTAAAAAGACCAGCTAAGACAATTAAAATTGATCGGAGATAGACCAAAAAAGACATTACTACTCGATTATTGGCAGATAATAGTTCAGAGGACAAACCAAATTTATAAAACATGTCTTCTCTCACATTGTTTAATTTATTTTTGGATGTACCAGTCATCAAGCTAATAACAGACATGTCAAGTTTATATGACAGCCAAAAACTAAAACAGCTGAATGATACTGAAAATGAATATAGAGTGGTGCTGGCTTTACTCATGCTTTCAGGTTATGTTCCTTTGGCAAACCGCAGGATGTACTGGGAACAGAGCGACGATGTACACAATCTAGCTGTAAGCAATGCTATGACTGTCAACAGATTTGAAGAGTTATTAAGATATTTGCATTGCAATGACAATGAGAAAATTAATAAGTTAGACAAGATGGCCAAAGTGTGTCCATTATTTGATGATATGAATGAAATATTTCTCAAATTTTGGCCCAAAGAATGTCATTTGGCGATTGATGAATCAATGGTGTCATATTATGGAAGGAATTCATTAAAACAGTTTATCAGAGAAAGACCCATAAGGTTTGGATATAAAGTTTGGTGCCTAAATAATAGGCTTGGGTATTTGGTAAACTGTTACCCGTATCAAGGAGCCTCGGAAGAGTTCAATAGCGAATTAGGACTTGGTGGATCGGTGGTATCTAAACTAATAAAATGCTTACCAAAAGACACTCCACGTTAAACTGAAATATTTATAATTTTTTCATATGGTTTCAAACAGATCAAAAAAGAAAAAAAAGAATCCATGAATTTAGCTAAAAGCGTGATGGCAGATGTCCGATACGATGGAAAAAATCATTTTATTGGTAAAATTGAAGATGGCCAAAAAAGATGCAAGCAATGTGGAAAGAAAGTGGAAAAAAAATGCCTTAAATGTAATGTAGCTTTACATTTGGAGTGCTTCAGCATCTACCACGAATCGTGATTAACGTCAGTAGCAATGCATAGTGTCCTTTTTTAAAGACATTTTTTATTTTCATTATAACTTTTTTTGATAAAATATTTCAGACTAATTTTTTGATTTTATTTTTTAGAATCAGTTTTTCAATAAAATGTAAAAAAATTAATTAATTCCTTCGAGTCATGCGTTAATGGGTTAACTCTCAATTTTTCAAATAAAATAATTTCTCAACTCATATTTTAATACAAGCATGATCGTCAACCATAGCATAAAACAGAATTTTCTTCCGTAATATATTTTGTGTAGGCGTAGTTATGATAGCTGCCTGAAGCTAAATTATGATTTGCTTACTCAAATACTCTTTCACCTATTTTTTTCGTATTTATGGATATAAATTAAGATATTATATTTTATAAAAATAATTTTCTGATTTTTCAATTTTTGCAAGCAGGCAGATTTACACTTTTATAATAAAATCATTCATATTATATTACTTTTTTTGCATGGGTGACGATCTTGGGGAATTCTGAGGTCCACCTTAATATCGGCCCTTTCAATTTTTTAGATGAATTTCAAAAGGCTTCAAACATTAAAAAAATTTATTAAGGAACAAAGCTCTATGAGCTGTCTCAAATAAGCACAATAAAAAATTTTTAATTCGATAATTGCGAATCGCGAAGCAAAAAAAGACGCTACCACAATATTCATCCAATATAATACATGTATTATACATATATGATTCATCCTATCTTGGGGGGATACTTTGGAAATCGTACTCGGAAGCATAGACAGAGCAATATAAAAACAGCTGATGGCAATGTTTATTTATTTCTTGAATCAGCTGATTGTTGGTTTCTAACAATAACAAGAAACGGCCATATTATTTTAGATGTCGGCAAACTATCAGAGGCGAAATATATCGTAAAATGAACAATAACTGAGGCTTCTTTTACTTCTTTTTTTTACATATTCTATTAAAGTAATATGATAGTTCACGATATTTCTATAAATTGTTTAATAAAAAGTTTTAGCTTTATATTTTTGGTCAGATCAATAAAAGTCATCAGCAAAATGTTTTACTAGTAATATTATAGAAGTCAAAAGATCTGCGAGGTTTTCAACTTTCTAAAATAAACTAATATTTCTAAAATTTTGTTTATACTGTTTTATCTGTTTTATCATAGATAAATATCTTACTAAAACTAAAAAAGGGTGTTTATGCACTGATTCCTTTGAACTCGAACACGAGGTTACACTTTCAGTTCATCAGTTTTCAAGCTTTGTAAGTAAGAAATAACTATAAAAACTTTTTTTACTTTTTTTAATATTTACTAATGTTTGAATACAAGGTAAATCAACAGAAACATCTAATTATCAGAGTAGCAGAAGTACTTCAGAAAAAGTTGAATGTCCAACTACAGCAGTCAACACACAGTCATCTACAAATATTCAAGAAAATACTGTCTTTGATGCTCCTAATCAGCCATTATCTGTAATGCATCTTTTAAAACAGGAAATACTTGTTGGAAAGAGAAAGAAAATTCTCACATTCCAATCGGCATGGTTTAAGCGCTTTCATTGGCTCCATGTAACCGAGATAAACAAAGTTTTATGCTTCCATTGTTCAAAAGCTAAAAGCCTGTCTTTATTATCATTAACCTCACAAAATAAAGACGCCTTCATAGACAATGGTTTTGTTAACTGGAAAAAAGCAATTGAAAACTTTGAAAAGCATGAAAAATCAGCATGCCACTCTCACGCTGTATTCCAACTTCAACAATTGAAGAAACCGTCTATTTGTGCACAGCTTTCCAAGCAAAAGCTCACTGAGCAAGCAGGTAATCGTAGTTGTCTTTAGCAGCTTTTTTCGGTTATACGCTTTCTTGCACGCCAGGCTTCACCATTTCGAGGGCATATTGAAAAGAATGGCAATTATAGGGGGAAGGCGTACACACTCGATCACTTTTTACAAAAATGTTTATAACTCAAAATTGTTAAAAGATAAAATTTTAATAAAATATTGATTTTATACATTCATCATTAAGACTTCATTTTCTACTTAATTCATTTATCTAGTTGAAATGGTTTTGAGTCAAATGTAGTTCAAAGTAGACTCCCAAAAATGATCGACTGGGTACGACCGGTGTACACAGTCGATCACATAGACGTACCCAGTCGATCATTGCCACAAGTGCCACAATTTTAAGTTTTCCAAGCATTAAATTAAGTATTATTAGAAAATTAAATACTCACATAAATTATTGCAATTGAATACTGATTTAGAAAACTTTTAACATTCAACTTTTTCTAGGAAACTTTCTCATCTAAACACAAGTTTTTCAACTTTTATTCTCATGTTATAAATGAAAAACTGAAAAAATATAGATGTTTCAAGTTATAGTTTAACAAATATTTTTCAATAACTGATAAATGAAAGTTTTTTTAATGTTTCAAGTGATATGTGGCTGTCATGGTTATCCAATAATAACAATACAGGTTTTTCAATTGAACACTTGCAATGTTTTGCAAAGTGGGCCAGAAATTTCATAAACACTTCAGCTGTCGTCCAGCCACTAGGTCTAGCGGCTCCACTTGTTCCTGGTGGGGCGTCCTTGATCATTTTGTCTTTGAAGTGGACTCTGGGGAAGACCATAAAAGGTGGAACAGTGTTTCCAACGGCATTGGTCGTGCAGCACACTGTAACAATCTGTCCTCTTTCTGCTGACGTAACCCGCCCAACCTGTAGATTCGCTTTGGCCGCTATTAATTTTACATTTGTTGTTTTTTGTACTGTCGTACACCCCATCTCATCACAGTTGTACATGTTTTAGGGTTCAAAGTTGTAGCGTTTATAAACAGAAGCTAAGTTAATATAAAACTGTAGCACATTATGTTGGTTGAAACTTGTCGCTCTGGAGAGTTTAGATGCTCCTCTAATTGTGTTTATATTGTTCAGAACAGTTGCGACACCCTGTTTCATAGATTCTGATAAGACTTTCTCTTTTTTTCTTTCAACAGCTACTTTTCTACCCATTTTAAATAAATAAAAATGAATGATCTAACTCAAAAAATTAACCAGAAACTTGTAAAAACCAACTACGAGAACTATTCAAAAACGATATTAAACAAATATGTATTAAAAAGCGCTGCACAAGTAAATTAAATTTTTTCACATAAGATTTTTATTTAACAAATACCAACTGCAAAAAGCTTGAAAAAATAGTTTTGATATAATTTTTAAAAAATTTTTGATAAGAAAGCTATTAATGATCCACTGAGTACGAACATACGATGATCGATTGTGTGCGCCTATGCCAATGATTGGCATAATGGCTATAACTTTCATGATTATTTTTTAACAAGAAATATAATAGATACACACGATAAAATATAGAATAATATATCAATAATGCAAAATATGACTTTTCAATTGTGCTTACTTTATGCACAGCGTGGTTCGTTAGATGATGTAAAATATTTACTTTTTAGCCCTTGAAATTGAAAAATACCCTTTTATTTTTTTTATCCGCAATAAGATTGTGTCAAAATTACGATATATAATGAGGTCACCTATATTGTCGTCCAAGTGACACATCATATTTGAAAAAATATAAATGCCTTCGATAAAAAACGCAAAGATCGACTGTGTACGCTGATCGACTGTGTACGCCTTCCCCCTAATCAATTACTGGCTTTGCTAGCTGAAAGACATAATAAACTAAAGTTGTGGTTAAATCAAACTACAAGTTTCATATCGCATGACTGCCAAAATGAAATGCTGATGCTTTTAGCTCATTCTATCGTTAAAAACATAGTGTGCACTGTTAATGCCTAATCATGCCAGTTTGGTGTTGTGGTTGACGGCACACAAGACTGCAATGGGTTAGAGCAGGAATCGATATGCATTCGTTTTGTTGATGAAGCTCTAAATGTTAATGAACAGTTTATTGGTTTATTCAGCCCACCAGACACGACCGGAAAAACATTATCTGTTATAGTAAAAGATGTTCTGATTAGAATTATGCTACCTATAGAAAATTTCAGAGCACAGACTTATGACGGCGCTGCTAACATAAGCGGCCGATATAAAGGTTGTCAGGCTTTTATCAGCAGTGAGCATCCGCGTGCATTGTTTTTCCACTGTTCTGCTCACTGTGCAAATCTTGTTGCCCAGCATACAGCTGCCGCAAATCCCTTTGTGAGCAATTCACTTCAGTTTGTCCAAGAGTTAGGTGCCTTGTACAATCGTTCAGGGAAGTTCAAGAAGCAATTTAGTGATGCTTTAGTGTCTCTTATATTTGACTTGCCTGATGAGCCACTGAATAAGAAGTATAGTATAAAACCTCTTTTTCCTACAAGATGGCTGACCAGAGTATCTGCAGTGTCTTCTGTGCTTGAACATTATGAAGTGGTACTTGTTAGCTTGGAATCACTAGCTTCTAATGGTACTGCTGATGAAACAGCTGTAAAGGTTCGAGGCCTTTTTTATCACCTTCAACAGGGCACTACTGCACTGGCCCTCAAGGTAGTTGTTTTAGTGTTTTCACTTCTGGAACAGTTAAACAAGTCATTGCAGTCAGCAAGTGCCACGGTCAGTGGAATGGTTGCAGCGACTGATTCAGTTGTGCAAGAACTGCGTCGCTTACGAGCAGATGAACAGTTTAACGCCATTTTCAGAGATGTCAACAGAATGGTTTTGGCATATGATCTCGAGCCGATTGCTGTACCTCGGGTGCGAAAGCCGCCCCAAAAGTGTTGTGGGGTGAGCCCAGCTTATGTAGCAACAACACCAGAGAAACATTATCGAGCAGCTTATTACGCTGTTATAGACATTGCAATCATGCAACTCACAGAAAGGTTCAATCGAGATTCTCCTGGTTTGCGTTTATACTTGCAGCTGGAGAAAATGTGGCTAACTGGTGAAGTGAACCATGATATTTTCAAGCAGTATCGTGAGTTAAATGCAAATAGTCTTTGTTCACAGTTAGCTATGTTTAAAGACCAGAATGAATACAGAACTTTATCACAAGTGCAACAAATAATGCAAGCTATGATCCCGGAAGTCAGACATCTCTTTCCTCAGGTTGAAAGATTGATCAGGTTGATGCTTGTTTGTCCAACAACGTCTTGTACTGCAGAAAGATCTTTTAGTGCTTTGCGGCGTCTTAAGACTTGGTTGCGTGCAACTATGACACAGCCTCGCTTGAATTCACTGGCCGTTTGTCATGCACATCAGGATATACTTGACCGTATAGATTTAAAAAAGCTAACAAAAGAATTTGCTAGTCGGTCAGACATTCAAAGGGGTCTTTTTGGAAATTGGAGTTAGCGAGCTGTGGGGAGAAGATAGGAGAACAGACAGAAAAGGTATTCTTTGTTATCTGAATATACACAGTGGGCCAAAAAAATTTCCCAATGTATATTTGTTTATAAATTTGGCAAATTTAAATCTATTTGAATTTTTTTTAAACTATTTGACTCAGAAATGAATGGAAAATAAGATGTTATAACATTTATTTAGATTATTTTAATGTGCATTCTTTTCACCTAGTGAAACTAAAACAAGTGTGAAAATAGCGAAAACTGTATTATAAGACACAAACATATTTCGATATTTTCACATTTGTTTCAACTTCACAAGGTGAATGTATTACAGATTAAAAGGGTCAAAATAATTTTTTCTTAAATCTTGTTCCTTATTCATTTCTGAGTCAAACTGTGAAAAAATTGAAAATCGCTTTACATTTGCCAAAGTTTTATACAAATATAAAGCGGCATGTTTTTTTTGACCCAGCGTGTATATTTATCTGTCTGTTCGACTGGCTAACCCAATAAAGTGTTTGTTTATCGTTAGAGTTTCATCAACAAAAGGAATACAGATTTATGCCTGGTCTACCTAGTTAGTTATGCTATATATTTATGTTATATTGATATTCTAATTTTTAGTGACTTGACATTTATATATACTTCTATAATATGATGACTGTAAAAACAGATTGTCCGGACATTTAATTATTATTCATTTATTGTTACATTTGACACTATTGAAAGGAATTTCACTATTTTATTGGAACATAGGCATATGGATACAAATCTGCGCACATTTTTTAATAGTTATTTTAATGTTATGCAAATTTATTTTTTTAGAATAAGAACTGATAAATAGATTTTTCAAAATAATAAAAGGATTTGTGGAAACTTTTTTTAGTCGTTCATAAAATCATTGAAAAAAAAAGTAAATGAATGAAAAAACATACTAATAACATTAAGTGAATCTATAGCACGCAGTGCAAAACTTTATTTTTTTTCTCAAATCACTAAAAACTTTAAAAGAAAGTTAAATTTTTCTTCAAACTCGTGGACCGTGGTTATATTTTTAGAGTGGTGGCTTTGATATTAGTAGGGTTGATGGCTAGTTATAATTGAATTTATATAGATGACCAATAATAAAAGCTATTAAAATCGTTTTTTCCTTCAAATCGCTTAAAGTGGCAATAGAAAAATATTTTTTATTAAGTATCGAATATTTTTTAATGGTTGGCCATACAAATATTAATAGTTGATACAAAAAGAATTCGCAATACAGCAACCAATACTAAATAGTATCGCTGTCACTGAATTGGCGATACCAGTTCTTTGATTCTAACCCTGGGGTGGACCCCCCCAAGATTTTCTACAGATCGCCGCCCCTGAAACTATCAATCGTAGGCGTTAAAAAATAACTCACTTTCACTTAAGACATTCACCGACTGCAGCAGACACACGAGGAGAACAAAAGCGAGCAGACACTTCATTGCAACGTTGAAATGCCTTTCGAACATGAGGGCAAAGCTGACGATTCTCAGTCGAAACCTTCGTGCATTTATGCTATTTGCAGCTTCGTCAGTCGATCGTAGGCGTTTCAGTGAAGTAATCGTTTTTTCAGAAGAAGTTGCATCCTTAATTTCAAATTCAACTGCGTTACTTTATCAAGAAGTTCACGATCTTTAGTCGAAATTTCATCACTACTAAAGTTTACTAAGGATTTCTTCATTCAGTCGTTTGGGGTTATTCAAGGAGAAAATAGAATTTCTTTCAGCGATTTTTTTAAATTTCATAATTTGAAAATCGTTTTCTTGGTAAACCTTTGCCTTGCCAACACCTGGTCCCCACCACAATCACAACTACCACCATCCTCACCCTCTCACCAATCATCCAAATCACACCTTTAACCTTGGCTTCTCTTTCAGTATTGAACAATCATTAGAACCAGATAGGTCTTTAAATTCTTTGAACAAACTCCTTTTCAGCCTCATTTGCATTTCTATATTGTGCTAATTTTTGTTCATTTAATGATTCATCTGGCGAACAGCAGGATTTTTCAAGTTCTCGTGAAATGGTAATACTTATCAGGAACTTGTCTCATTCCCATCCCATCCCATCCCATCCATATATTATATTAACAACATGTTTATTTACTATAATCCTCTTTTAAAAATATTTTTTAAATATTTATTAATTATAATTTTTATTTCCAGTTCAGTGAAGAAAAATCTAAATCTAGGCTTCCTAGCGTACCTCGCGACTGAAACTGATTTTATAGAATTTATTAATGGTGATGATAATGATGATGACGATGATGATGATGATGATGGTGATGATGATGGTGATGATGATGATGATGATGACGATGATGATAAGGATGATGACGTCTCAGCGCACTGAATTCCTAGTAAGCCACTTGTAGGCTAATTCAAGCAGCTTCATTTAAACTAATTTATTCAAAACTTTTCAACATTTTCTTTACTTAAACTAATTTAATTCGAATTTTCATTAAATTTAGCGATCTTATCTCAAACCTTTGACCTTTCCCAATCATTAAAAGTGTTTTTAATTTGATTTAAATAACTTTTTTCCTCTAATATTCAAAATATTATTAAATACCTCTAAAGAGATTATTTAAATGCATGCATAAACAATGCTTCAAATGTTTTTATATTTCTTATTATTTCTTTATTTTATTATTTATTATTTTCCCGCCATATTTTGCTCAAGAACTAATCGGCCAATTACCCAAATTAGGTGTATTAAACGTGGGAAGTTTTAAAGAAGTTGGATGACGTGGGCAATCTGGTCACTGATGATGATGATAATGATGATGATGATGATGATGATAGGGAGGGTAATACTAATAATAATTTATATTATCTTTATTATTATTGTCATAACTTCGTTTTCCCTTTTGTCTACATCATGTGAATGCAGTGACTTGATACTTGTCTGTTCAATGCAATACAATACAATACACAACAATACAATCAACGAAATTTCAATTCACAGTAATACATTTGCAAACAATGTAGTACTAAGCAATTCTCAGCGATACAATACAACACTAAAAAGAATACAATAAATTTAAAAAAACAAAAAAAAACGCCGCATGGATCTGTCTTTGTGTAGCGCCATCTGCTCATGAACGACTTGAATGATCATGATTGTAGTCGTCGATATAACAGAGTTGACTTCTCTCAGAACCCCCTGATGAATCCACTCCACATCCACCACAACAATCCACCCTTCACACACCCTTTCACTGTCCACAGTCCACTGGCTACCAAATACCACCACACTTTAGAATGTTTTTTCTCTAACATCCCTTCACC
>OX030967.1:7105758-7110758 GCA_943735955.1 Piscicola geometra | reverse complement strand
AATAAAGGATAGAATCATTGGTTGGCAAAACTATTTTGGAAATTAAATAGTGGCAAAAACAAAAAAGGAATTGATGAATAAGTATCTAACAAAAAGTTGTAGTAAAGTTACGATGTTTTAGTACATTTATGGTTCAATAAAAAAGTAAAAAATATGAAATGAAAAAGTTTAAACCCATTTGGAAAAGGCGGGTTGAAAGCTGTTTTAAATGCCGGCTTAAATGCCAAATGTTTTCGACAGAGACCCATTGTTCAAATAACAACCCGCCTAAGTGGCCACGCCATAAATCAATATTCAGCTCTTGGAAGTATTTGAAATTTGAAAAAAATAATTTTGGGTTTTTAAATCTGAAGAGTTTAGGTGGTTTCGAGGCGTATTGTGTTACGAATGTAAATATAATTAAACGGGGAAAAGATAAAAAATTTAAAAACAAAAAGTTTTTAATATTTTGAGATCCATGTCATGATCGCGGTGCGGTAGAGTGGTTAGAAGATGGTTGGTTTGCAGTGTGCTCGAGCAGGGGGAAAACCCCGAACAAAAGGAATGAAATGGTAGGAAAAGAGGGTTGTGGAAAGGGATGGTTGGAGGAGGGAGGGGTGTGGAAAGAGATGAAGGAAAGGATGATTGAGGGAAGAGATGGTTGGGGAAGGGATGAGGGAAGGGATGGTGGGTGAAGGGTTGGAGTGATGAAAAAGAGTGTTGGAATTGGGGGTTTTCGATCGTGGTGGATTGGCTTAGAGGAGGTTTGATGGTAGTTGAGGGTTGGAAGACGGATGTTCAAGTTAACGAGGGTGTCTGAAAACTAATGAAATAGTGAAGCAGACATAATTGAGAAGTGTACTCAACTAGGATTTTGTTTAAAGTTTATAGTTTTTTGGACATAAAATAGAAAATATGGTTAATTAATATCTAAAAAGTAACCTAATATTGAAAAAATATTATAAAATAATTTTTAAAATTACTTCAATAATTCTAAATTTTTTGTAAGTGAAAAAAACTGAAAACACTTAGGTTTGCTTTTAAAAAATCGATATTAGGTGCTAATGCCAATGCGTTTTCGTCCATTAAGACTAGCTTCTTTTTCGTCTGTGTGTATATTCTTTTGTCTGTGTGTATATTCTTTTGTCTGTGTGTATATTCTTTTGTCTGTGTGTATATTCTTTTGTCTGTGTGTATATTCTTTTGTCTGTGTGTATATTCTTTTGTCTGTGTGTATATTCTTTTGTCTGTGTGTATATTCTTTTGTCTGTGTGTATATTCTTTTGTCTGTGTGTATATTCTTTTGTCTGTGTGTATATTCTTTTGTCTGTGTGTATATTCTTTTGTCTGTGTGTATATTCTTTTGTCTGTGTGTATATTCTTTTGTCTGTGTGTATATTCTTTTGTCTGTGTGTATATTCTTTTGTCTGTGTGTATATTCTTTTGTCTGTGTGTATATTCTTTTGTCTGTGTGTATATTCTTTTGTCTGTGTGTATATTCTTTTGTCTGTGTGTATATTCTTTTGTCTGTGTGTATATTCTTTTGTCTGTGTGTATATTCTTTTTTCTGTGTGTATATTCTTTTGTCTGTGTGTATATTCTTTTGTCTGTGTGTATATTCTTTTGTCTGTGTGTATATTCTTTTGTCTGTGTGTATATTCTTTTGTCTGTGTGTATATTCTTTTGTCTGTGTGTATATTCTTTTGTCTGTGTGTATATTCTTTTGTCTGAGTGTATATTCTTTTGTCTGTGTGTATATTCTTTTGTCTGTGTGTATATTCTTTTGTCTGTGTGTATATTCTTTTGTCTGTGTGTATATTCTTTTGTCTGTGTGTATATTCTTTTGTCTGTGTGTATATTCTTTTGTCTGTGTGTATATTCTTTTGTCTGTGTGTATATTCTTTTGTCTGTGTGTATATTCTTTTGTCTGTGTGTATATTCTTTTGTCTGTGTGTATATTCTTTTGTCTGTGTGTATATTCTTATGTCTGTGTGTATATCCTTGTATGTTTGTATATCCTTGTATGTGTGTATAATCTTGTATGTGTGTATATCCTTTTGTCTGTGTGTATATCCTTGTATGTCTGCTTATCTTCATTTCCTCTTTCCCACGTGACCTTGAAACACACAAGGACATGCCTGCCCTACTATTTGATACATCATAATATTTATTTCCGAAACAGATCAACACACACACATTATTAAATAGACTGGAAAATACACACACATACATAAAGAGATGCACACATACATGAAGAGGTACACAGATAAAACTCCCAAATATAAGCAGACACACATGGATGTGAGCACTTGTCAATGTCAAAATACACTTAGAAAAGAACACACACACACAGACACACACACACACACACACACACACACACACACACACACACACACACACACACACACACACACACACACACACACACACACACACACACACACACACACACAACACACACACACAGACACACACAAACACACACACACACCAACACACACACACACAAACACACACACGTGTAGTTTTAAGGTTGCAACATAAAAATGGCTGGTGATTAAATTTTTGTGGATGCTTTAAAGGCGATGGTGTGTCCTATGGAATCAAAAGGTTGCAGAGAGAAGGAGAGAAGGAAAAATAAAAAAAATTTGAAGGAAGAGAAGAAAAGATTGAAAGAAATGATGATAATCAAAAAAATAGTTGAAGGAAATTGAAAAAATGAGAAAAAGAATTCTTACAAAACAAAGGAAGGACAGTGTGGAAAAAAGAGTGGGAAGAAGTGATTGGAAGAAAGATGAGAGAGAATCTAGATATGGAGTGGTGATGTGGGAGGAAGGGGGGAGTTATGTGTGGTTATTATGGGAGGGATTGGAAGGGCAGGAAAGGGTCGAGGAATGGCATGGAGTAATGACTCTCTAAAAAGAACAAAAATTGTTTTTTTACATATCTTTTAATAAATATCTTATTAAAAATTACTCGAGCCCTATTTCATAAAAAATGTTTAATTAACTTATCTTTAAACAAATTTAGAATTTAAAAAAAAAATTTAATCTATTTTTTTCTTCAAAATAAATACTCTATAAAAACAAAGTTATTAATTTTTTTCTATAATCATCAACGAGGTTGAGAAATCTCTGTGATGGAGTCTTAAGCTGGTGTCGCCCTTCTGAGCGTTTTGACCTTTGGTGTATAAATAACATATTAATTAAAGCTGCACACACACACACACACACACGCACACACACACACACGCACACACACACACACGCACACACACACAAACACACACACACACAAACACACACACACACACACACACACACACACACACACACACACACACACACACACACACACAAAACACACACACACACAAACACACACACACAAACACACACACACACACACACACACACACACACACACAAACACACATGCATTCAGGTAACTTAATGACTTCTCAATTGGCTATAAACTGCCTATGAAAGGCCTAAAAGACCTGTGGTGTGGGAACAACGCATGGAAAGATAGCTTTTTAAAAGACATTAAAAAGGAAAAGAGCATAGAAAAATTATTAAAGAACAAAAAAATATTTTTATTTACATTTTTCTTTTTTTAAAGCTCTAGTAGCAACAGGAACGTTAAACAGACATTACTGGTTAGAAACACTGCCATGAAAATGGCCCTAAAGAATTTTTAACTTTACATTTTTTTAGAATAGAAAAATGAACGTTAATTAAACTGTTTTGGATGGCGTTTTGTATTGTATAGCTGCATATTCCTTTCGAGCCTTTCTTCAGTCAAGGTACTGTGGGTCAAGTGCTTTCAAGTCTGAACCAAACACACACACACATACACACACACACACACACACACATACATACACACACACACACACACACACACACACACACACACACACACACACACACACACACACACACACACACACACACACACACACATACACACTAGAGGTCGGACCGGGTACCCGATCTGACCGGGTACCCGCGGGTACCCGCGGGACTCCCGCGGGAACGGGAATGAAAATTAATTTCTGGACGGGAAAAGTCGGGAACCGGGAATAGGTTTTCGGGACGGGAACGGGAACGGGAATCAACATTCAAATCGGGAACGGGAAAAGACGGGAACGGGAATCAACTTTTAAATCGGGAACGGGAAAAACGGGAATAACAGTTTTTGGGATTGGATTCATCAACAATGATTTTTCAGAAAACTTCTAAGTATGGAAATCTTTATTTCATCGATACTCCGTACTTAAAATAAGTATTAAATGCAATGGAAAAGTATAACGAAGCCACCATTGCCAATATCAAAACCTCCAACACTACATTTGAAGTTGTTATGATGAGTCCAAAGATTAGGGAGATTAGAACAAATGGGTGATGATGAAAACTTTTCAGATGAAATCAAAATGGTCAGTTATATTATTTTAATTTTATAAATTAATACTTTGAATTTGAATGATTAATTTCCAAATGATTGCTCAGTTGATCATTTCGACAAAAGAAAAGATGCCATTGATCTTATTCATATGACAGCATGTTTGTTGCATCCCCAGTATGAAAGAATAATAGGAAAAAAGTTTGGGATAGAAGAGAAATAAATACCAAGACATTCATTAGAAAAAATTTAATTCTATTTTTTACAGCCAGACCAAGCTGCAGTGCCTTTGAGAAAAAAAACAAATGATGGTTATTTAGACCTATTATGTTTGTTTTTATAAATTAAAAATTAGAATAAAATTATTATACTATCAAATTATACGAATGATTTTATATTTGCAGTTGTAGAGAATAAGAATGTTGTTAAAAAACATATTTCTAACATTATTGAAGAATTAGTAATAATGAACAAAGAAAAAAATTCAGAAGAGGATGAATTGAACAAATATTCACAATTACGTCCCAAAAAAATTGAAAATTATAAAGATGTTTTATTTTATTGGAGTAAAATGAGCAATTTTAAAATAGTACAAGAAGTAGCCAAAATTTTGT
>OX030967.1:7085758-7103258 GCA_943735955.1 Piscicola geometra | reverse complement strand
TTATAACATAGAACTTTTATGAATTTTCCTTTCAGCCATCACTCCATATCCCTTCACCACTCATTCACCAACCATTCATTTACTCCTTTATCTACCCATTCATATGTTCTCCAGCCCACGCATCTTCAATCCATCTCCTCTTTCAAATCCGCTTTTATCCCTTCATTAAGCAGTTAAATCACCCATCCATTTAATCGTTTATTAATATTTTAATTCACTTTTACGTTTATTCATCCATCCATTCATTCATCCATTCGTCGTTCCATCTATTTATTCATCCATTTATTTATCCATTCATCCATCCATCCATCCACTCATCCATCCATCCATTCATTCATCCATGCATTCATTGTTCCATCTTCATATGCTATGATCGCACTCAGGTGATTAATCTTTCATATTGTTCTTAATAAACCTAGCCCTATCGCATTCCTTTCATCATTTTCGTCATCATCATCGCCACCACCATCATCATCAAAACCACGATCATCCTCATCTTCATCTTTTTCATCATCATCATCTTCATCATCATCACCACCATCATCATCATCATCATCATCATCAACACCACCATCTTCATCACTTCCAGGCGTGAAGGAGCATCAAACACAAAAATATGACGTCACAATAGAGATTTTTCTTTTTTCAACTCCTCATCATTATCATCCACTCGCCATCATCGTCTTCTTCTTCTTCATCATTATCAGCACCATCGGCAAAGACACGAGAACTTATTTCCTCATCAACATCTAATTTTTGACCTTTTCTAACCAAGAAGATTATCGTCCCCTTGATCACCATCATCACCCTCATCATCATCATCACCCTCATCATCATCATCACCATCATCATCATCATCATAATCATCATCACCATCATCATCATAATCATAATCATCATCACCATCATCATCATCATCATCATTACCAATAATTCTTTCAATCAATCCCCATTTTTCCCCATTTTCAGTTATTTTCTTCTTCACATCTTGGTTCTTTTCATTCCATCAATTTTTCTTTACTTTTCTTTTATCCACCCTCCAACCCTCTCTCCACACCCTCTCCCACCCTCTCCACACCCTCTTTCACATTCCCCTCTCTCCCACTCACTTCCACATCCTCTCCACACCCTCTCCACACTTCCTCCACACCCTCTCTCCCCCTCTCTCCCACTCTCTTACCCACTCTTTCTCCCCCTCTCTCCCACTCTCTCTCCCCCTCTCTCCCACTCTCTCTCCCCCTCTCTCCCACTCTCTCTCCATCTTGCAGCTCCTGACGAGCGCTCATACAAGACGTAATTGAATCTCCAGCCGTATTTACGGCGAATTTAGAAAAGGAAATTTCCTGAAATAAAGGAGTGATGCTGGAGAAGTTAATTTAATGAATTAATTGGGCGGTTAAATGATTTAATTGGGCGATTAAATGATTTAATAGGATGAAATAATGATTCAGTTTAAATTAAAAGTTAGGGGAAATTGAATTTAAAGACTAGAAAATATGTTTCAGATTAATTTGATGCTTGAACCGATAAGCTATGTAAGTAGTGTTTTGAGTAATTGTTGTCGAAGTTGTGGTAGTGGTAGTTGTGGTTGTAGTTGTAGTGGTGGTTGTTGCAGTGATTGTTGTCATGGTGATGGCAACGTTGCTACTAAGAGTTGTTGTAGTAGTTGTAGTTGTAAACGAAAACTCAAAAGATGTAAGTTTCCAATTAATTTCAGTAAGAGTCAATGTGCTTCCTCCAACAACACATCCAACTGCAACATTGAAACAAGTAAAGAAGACAATCTTGCCACCAAAACAAACGATTCCAACAAAATATTCTTCAACACAATTACTACTCCCAGTACTACTACTAAAACTGCCATTGTCATAAGTACAACCAACATCAGTACAAACCACTATAGTACAAGTAACAGTACTCTACATTATAGTACCATCAACAACAGTAAAATCCCCTATAGTACAATGCAGTACACAAGTACAAAGTTGGACTTCATTTCAAAAATCTTCTTCCTTCTTGGCCTCTTCACCCTGCTCACTGCCCAAGCCAGCGCCTTCAACTTAGGTGGGTTTATTTGGGATTTCGAAGTTGTTTCTGCATTTGGTTAATAAAAAACAATTAAGGATGAATCCATCAAAAATTTTACAAAGAATACCATTTAAATGAAATATTATATTGAAGAACCAAACAGTTCAAAGCAAAATTCAACGAAGGACAAAACGGCTTTGTTAAAATATATATTAAATGAATTTAAAGAGATGAATAATTTTTTATGACTAAACACAACTAGTTCAAAGGATAAACAGTTTTTCTGGAAACTAGAATTTAAACTCCGTCTTGAGTATGATTCAAAATGGTTTCGTGAATTGTTTTTCGGGTTTTAAAATAAGAATAAAAACTTTTTTAGATTTTATTTTTCTGTTTTTTTCTGTTTACTCATCGATTCGATTTTCTGCAACTTTGCAAATACTTTCCATCTATCCAGGCACCAGTCCAACCCATCTTTACTTCACACTTTCTACAAGAATCTATCGGCGCCCACACGTTGAATGCATTAATTTTAATTTTCAAATGCACGCACACACTCACACACTCACACACACACACACACACACACACACACACACACACACACACACACACACACACACACACACACACACACACACACACACACACACACACACACACACACACACACACACACACACACACACACACACACACACACACACACACACACACACACACACACACACACACACACACACACACATACACACACACACACACACACACACACACACACACACACACACACACACACACACACACACACACACACACACACACATACACACACACACACACATACACACACACTAGAGGTCGGACCGGGTACCCGATCTGACCGGGTACCCGTGGGTACCCGCGGGACTCCCGCGGGAACGGGAATGAAAATTAATTTCGGGACGGGAAAAGTCGGGAACCGGGAATAGGTTTTCGGGACGGGAACGGGAACGGGAATCAACTTTCAAATCGGGAACGGGAAAAGACGGGAACGGGAATCAACTTTTAAATCGGGAACGGGAAAAACGGGAATGACGGTTATTGGGATTTGATTTTTTAACAATGATTTTTCAGCAAACTTGTAAGTATGGAAATCTTTATTTCATCGATACTCCGTACTTAAAATAAGTATTAAATGCAATAGAAATGTGTAACGAAGCCACCATTGCCAATGTCGAAATCTCCAACACTACATTTGAAGTTGTTATGGTGAGTCCATAGATTAGGGAGATTAGAACAAATGGGTGATGATGAAAACTTTTCAGATAAAATCAAAATGGTCAGTTATATTATTTTAATTTTATAAATTAATACTTTGCATTTGAATGATTAATTTCCAAATGATTGCTCAGTTGATCATTTCGACAAAAGAAAAGATGCCATTGATCTCATTCATATGACAGCATGTCTGTTGCATCCCCAGTATGAAAGAATAATAGAAAAAAGTTTGGGATAGAAAACAAATAAATACCAAGACTTTCATTAGAGAAAATTTAATTCTATTTTGTACAGCCAGACCTGCAGTGCCGTTGAAAAAAAACAAATAATGGTTATTTAGACCTATTATGTTTGTTTTTAGAACGTAAAAATTATAATAAAATTATAATACTAACAAATTATACGAATGATTTTATATTTGCAGTTGTGGAGAATAAGAATGTTGTCAAAAAACATATTTCTATCATTATTGAAGAATTAATAATAATGAACGAAGAAAAAAATTCAGAAGAGGATGAATTGTACAAATATTCACAATTACGTCCCAAAAAATCGAAGATTATAAAGATGTTTTATTTTATTGAAGTAAAATGAGCAATTTTAAAATAGTACAAGAAGTAGCCAAAATTTTGTTTAGTGTATCTGCATGTTATATTCGCTGTGAACAGAATTTTTCAATATGTGGTCGTTTAACTTCAGACCCAAAATCATCTAATTTGAAAGCTGAAACTCTTAACGGTTTAACCCGTGTGAAAAGCAATAAAGACTCGATTGAATTACTCAAAAACTATGACTAACTTCAATACTTTCATTTCAATAAATATTTGAAATTTAAATCGTGTTTTTTAAATTTTATTAAAAGAAATATTCTCTGACTTTCAAATAATAAATTGTAAGAAATGTTAGAACTAGCAAGTTTGGGACCAGTGAAAACGGCAGCGAAAATAAATAAAAAAACAAAAAAGTTTCGGGAACGGGTCGGGACCGTGAATCGAGTTGCGGGAACGGGACGGGACGGGAATCAAAATTCTGATGTCCCATCGGGAACGGGACGGGACGGGAAAACAAATTTCGGGAACGGGACGGGACGGGAATCAAAATTCTGATGTCCCATCGGGAACGGGACGGGACGGGAAAACAAATTTCGGGAACGGGACGGGACCGGGAATGAAAAATCGTCCATGTCCGACCTCTAACACACACACGTTCATAAAACTCTTCATAATCGAGTTTTTCATGCCTTTTACAAAAGTGACTTTGTCGTTCATGTTTTCAGAATGAAAAAAATAAAAACTACCAATAAGAATAACATTAAAAAAGAGTAATTAATTTAAATAAATATATAATAATTGAAATATTAAGTTTCGTTCTTGGTAATGATGTCTTTAAAATCCAAGTTCGGAAGCACTATAATGGGTTATGAAAAAAATGTGAAAGGAAGGAAGGAAGAGAGAAATGGATGGAGAGAAGAAGCGCAAGGATGGATAGAAGAGTCAGGATTAAATGGATAAAGATAAAAGTTGGAGGAATATTTAAAGTATATGAAAAATTAAAAAAAAAAGAATTGTAAAAAGAATTAAAAGATGGATGGAATAATTGAGAAAAAAATGTAAAACTGGCGTGTGAGATGAGCTGATGTTTTGCAGAATTATTCTGTTTTGAATTATTCACTATTAATTTTTGGGTTTTACTGTGAATTTTGAAATCTTTTTCTTTTAAAACCACTTTAATTAATTTCAAGATGAGTTACAAAGCCGCTTTTAGGAATGCTTGGAGAGTATTTGTAGGTTTGTATTTGTATTTATTTGTGTATTTTTGTGTTAGTGTGAGTTTTTATTTTTGTGTTTTTATGTTTATGTGTATGTGTAAGTTTGTGTATGTTTTTTGAAAGTATAAAATTTGAAACAATGCTATTGATTTCAAAAGTGTAAATTAAATAAATGAATTTTTTTTAGTTGCATTTTTTTTCACAATCGTAATCTCCAAAGTCACACATGGTTGCATGGGTTTTTAAATAAAAATGAAAAGATGATAGAAAAACTAAGAAAAAGCGTTTTTAAGGGAAAAATGGAAAAAAAGTGCAAGAAAAATTAGGAAAAAGGTGGTGCAAAACCAATTTTTTCGTATTTACTCGCATAGACAATTGCATAAAAATGATCTTGCTACTCTTTATGCGGTGTCATGTTCGTTTTGGAGAGGGCAATGGAGGCATGGGTGGATGGCCGGTGTGAGTGAAACTAACCGCTATGCAAGGAAATAAAAATGCGGAAAAAATAGAAAAAAGAAAATTTGTGAAATAGAAGAAAAAGTATTGTTGAGACAGCATCGACGCATCGACAAATGTACAGCCGGACCTACGCGCACGTACTTGCATACAAACAAACACACATACGTTGCACAAATATTTAGCATACAATGGGCATAGACACACTCACAAAAAAACATACACACACACACCCATACACACACACAAACTCACACACACACACACACACACACACACACACACACACACACACACACACACACACACACACACACACACACACACACACACACACACACACACACACACACACACACACACACACACACACACACACACACACACACACACACACACACACACACACACACACACACACACACACACACACACACACACACACACACACACACACACACAAACACACACACAGACACACACACACACGCACAAACACACACACACACACACACACACACACAAACACACACAAACACACACACAGACACACACACATACAAACACACACACACACACAAACACACACACACAAACACACACACACACACACACGTCAACAAGCATAATTAAGCTAATCATCTTGGTTCTAAAAATGAAAATAATCAAAACTTTGTAACAACAACAAAAAATAATAAAGTGTATAATAATAATAAAAATAATAGCCTTAATGATAGGCTTTTCTGCACTAATGAAGGAAAAAATAAATAATCGAAAAAAAGAAGGAAAAAATAATAAAAAGAGTTGAAGGAGATTTTTGAAGGGCTGAAAAATGATTTTCTAATGGATTTTGGAAAAACTTTGAATGTTTTTTCAATACATTTTGTTTAAAAAAGTTTTTGGAATATAATGAAGTAATGAAGAATTCAAATCAACTTAAATTATGATTAATTTTTTCAATAAGATCGAAAAAATGGGTTTTTTGAAAAGCCATTAGTTTTGAAGCTTTGAAAAACGCATTAATTTACTGAAAAAGATGCTCTAGAACTTTATCAACTTCGAAATAAAAGTTTTTTTTATAAAGTTTTTGTATATTAAACATAAAAAATGTTTTTCACAATTTTTTCCGACTTTTTAATTAGAATGAAGTACGTATAAAAAGATATTTATTTTAAAAATTTTAAAGATAAAAATACCATACATCTGGGAATCGAAAGTCGATTTATCAACTCGAACGTAAATAACTTGGAAGTTTTTAATTGGAAAATACTGCGCATAAAAAAAGATGAATGCAATAAAAAAACCAATAAAAACATAATCAGCAATATAAAAAATCAATAAAAAGGTAATTTAAACCTGAAAAACGAATAAATCTTGACAAAATATTCATTTGTTAAACAAAATATAATTGTAGAAAAAAACTCAAGAAAAATTGGAAAAGTCCACCGCTTGTGTGCACTCATGCGTGTTTATTTCCCTCATGCCTTGTAAAGCCATGACCCGCATCATTATCATGACGACTCTTTTTGTTGTTTTTTTTTCCAATTGTTGTTTTTATATTTTTATTCTAATTTTTCCTTTTTTTCTTAATGTTTCATTTTTTTGTTCTGCTGTTGATAGTAATATTTTTTTGATGAGGAAGCTTGTGGTGTTTTTCTTAATATCAGTGTTATCATTAGAATAGAAGATATATATTATAACTTATCATTTTTATTTGAAAGAACAGAAAAAAAATGATTTACTATTGTTATTTTTACTTGTAAAAGTAATAATTGTTATTTCTATTTTTGTAAACCACTAAGCAAGCCGATAGATTATTCATTGACTTTTTAATGAGCATGAAACTTCCATTTTTATAATTTCTATTTTTAATAAAAACAACTTGAAATAGTCAGTTTGCAAAAATAGTTTGATACATTGCAAAGTTGAAAGTGTTATTAAAACAACATAAAAACGGATGCAAAACATATTAAATTTTTCTCGCATAAATCTCAATGTAAAACAAAAAAAGCAAAACTAATGAAGACGAACACAACAGGATGTATGCCTAAACGTACACATCTGTTGTAGCCCCATCCAAGCGTGAACGTGTGTGTGTGTGTTTGTGTGTGTGTGTGTGTGTGTGTGTGTGTTTGTGTGTGTGTATGTGTTCATGTGTTTATGTGTGTGTGTGTGTGTGTGCATACGCTTGTGTATGCATGTGTATGTTTGCACAAAGTGACTTGTTGGTGCTGTGGCGATAATTAATCAGATGACTCATGCTAATGAATAATTCCAAGTGATTATCTCCTTGCCTCTCTCGTTGTCTTTCTCTATGTCTCTCTCTATGTTTCTCTCTTTGTCTTTCTCTATATCTCTCTCCATGTATCTTTCTATGTTTCTCTCTATGTCTCTCTCTTTGTCTTTCTTTATATGTCTCTTTTTATCCCTCTATGTCTCTCTTTATATCTCTTTCTGCTTTTGATAGTTCCTCTAGGTTTTTTTTAGTTTTTCTGGTACACTCTCAGTGAGTTTTTGAGACTATTTTTGTCTTTTTTAGTGTTTCATGCTGTTTGTATGTCTTTGTTATGCAATTATTGTAATTTTTTTGTTTTTTTAAAGAATATTTAGACAAAGTTTCAGAGAAAAAGCAAAAAATTATTATAAAAACCAAGTTTTAGAACTTTATTCTTTCAAAACCTTTTCAAGTAAAAATTAATGACAAAAAAGTGAAAAAAACGTAATTTTTTAAAGTAGTTAGAAAAAGCGCTCAGCTTACAAATCAATTTTTTAAATTTTCATTATATAATGGAAAAAACTTTGAAAAAAATTAGTTTTTAAAAAACATTTTTCTTGGATTAAACTGAAAAGAGTTGAAAAATGAGTTTTTACTTCGCACTTAGGCATGTATGCGGCAACAGTTTTTGGCTTCAACTAAGTGCGTAATTAAGTTAAAAGTGTACATCCGAGCAGAAGACGTACTTATGTGTGTGTGTGTGTGTGTGTGTGTGTGTGTGTGTGTGTGTGTGTGTGTGTGTGTGTGTGTGTGTGTGTGTGTGTGTGTGTGTGTGTGTGTGTGTGTGTGTGTGTGTGTGTGTGTGTGTGTGTGTGTGTGTGTGTGTATGTGTGTGTGTGTTTGTGTGTATGTGTGTGTGTGTGTGTGTGTGTGTGTGTGTGTGTGTGTGTGTGTGTGTGTGTGTGTGTGTGTGTGTGTGTGTGTGTGTGTGTGTGTGTGTGTGTGTGTGTGTGTGTGTGTGTGTGTAAGTGTGTGTGTGTGTGTGTGTGTGTCTATGTGTGTGTGTGTGTGTGTGTGTGTGTGTGTGTGTGTGTGTGTGTGTGTGTGTGTGTGTGTGTGTGTGTGTGTGTGTGTGTGTTTATATATATGTGTGTGTGTGTGTTTATATATGTGTGTGCTTGTGTGTGTGTATGTTTTTTTTATGTTTTGCCGATGTCTGGCATGGATTGGGAGTAGGTTGTCAACAGAAACCTTGTTGTTGATGAAAAAAAAATATAAAAACACAATTTCAACAACTTCTTAGAGCAATTTAATTGAACATTAATCGTCTGTGAAAAAATATGAAAATGTTCAGAATGAAAAGCAAAAACGTGAAAAAACCGGAAATTTTTTATAAAAAAGGAACACCGTTCAAATGGCATTGATAATTGAGATGTATTGTACTGTATTATTAATGCAAAACTCAAACTCATAACAAAAAGATGGAGAAAGAAATAATTAAAATAATAAAAACAATAAACAAACAATAAACAAACTCTATAACCACAAAAGGCCTTATATTCCTGGGTCTTTGTTATTTTCGTCTAATTGAAAAATCGCACAATACCCTAAGATTAAGTCTGCACACACACACACACACACACACACACACACACACACACACACACACACACACACACACACACACACACACACACACACACACACACACACACACACACACACACACACACACACACACACACACACACACACACACACACACACACACACACACACACACACACACACACACACACACACACACACACACACACACACACACACACACACACACACACACACACACACACACACACACACACACTCACACACACACACACAAACATCCTTTTTAATAAAAGTTTCATTGACGCTGCAATGTTTTTCATTCAATGGTATTTGAAGGCAGTTTTTGTTTCTCCATTCCCATTCTTTCTTTCTTTTATTATAAAAAAATACATTTTTTACAATTTTTTTAAAACTTTGTTTTATTAACTTATATTACTTACTGTGTTTTTGACACCTAATATTTTCAAAATTAATTTTTTTCTCAAAGAAAACTTTATATTGAAAATAATGGATCTTTTTTTCTTTATTAACCCCCTTGAAAAAAAACACCAAAAAAATAAACTAATCTAAAAAACTTCAACAACAAAATTGCTACTCGCAAAACATACTGTTTTTTCGGGTTTGTTTCAGTGTCTAGTTAGTTTTTTTCTAATAAATCTTGCAACAAAGTCTCTCTGGATCCTTTCTAATTTTATGTTTCCTTTTTTAATGTTTAAACAAAGTTTTTTAAGACTTACAAAGTAAATTTGAAGTTTTCTTTTTATTGTGACAAAGCTTGCTTAAGATTTATGTTTATGGTGGCATCCAATCATCCATCCATCTATTCATCCACTCACACACCCACCCATCCAATAATGCATGCTTTCATCCATCTATCCATCCATCCATGCATCCAACCATACATCAAATCTATCCATACATTTATCCATCTATCCATGCATCCATCCATGCATCCACCCACCCATCCATCCATCCATCTATCCATCCATCCATCCATCCATCCATCCATCCATCCATCCATCCATCCATCCATCCATCCATCCATCCATCCATCCATCCATCCATCCATCCATCCACCCATCCATCCATCCATCCATCCATCCATCAATCCATCCATCCATCCATCCATCCACCCATCCATGCATCCATCCATCCATGCATCCATCCATCCATCCATCCATCCATCCATCCATCCATCCATCCATCGATCGATCGATCGATCCATCGATCCATCCATCCATCCATGCATCCATGCATCCATGCATCCATCCAACCATCCACCAATTCACCAGCTATGTGCATGAATGCATTGGGCTGCAACTCGGGCGAAATCCCAGACGATGCCTTCTCAGCCTCCTCGCAAAAGGAACCAGACTACGACGCTCACAATGCAAGGTGGGTGGGTGGATGGGTGGGGGGTGGGTGGAAAAGTGGGTGGGTGGGTAGATGGGTGGGTGGAAAAGTGGGTGGGTGGGTAGATGGGTGGATGGGTGGGGGGTGGGTGGGTGGTTGGAGAGGTGGTTGGTTTGGTGGATGGGCTGGTGGGTAGAAAGGTGGGTGAATTAGTGGGTGAATTGGTGGGTGGGTGATGAGTGTATTGGTAAATTAGGGATTGGAGTGGTGAAATTTATAAATTGATGAATTGATGGTTGAATTGGTGGTTGAATGGGGAGGTGAATGGAGCAATAAAATTATGAATGGGAGAATTTATAGATTGGGGGTGAATGAATGAATAGATGAATGAAATTAGCATAAATGAGTGGATAAATGGAATAGTAAATGGATCAATGGGTGAGTGAATGGCTGAATTGGGGAATGAATGGATAAATAAATCAATAAACGAATCGTCAAATGAGTGGATGAGTTGATGAGGATATAATCGATGGATAAAGCGGAACAAACAGATAGATGGATAGACGAAAAATAGATAAATGGAGAAATGAAATTTTTTCATGGATGAGTGAAAGAATGAAGAAACTATTTTTATTGTTCGGTGACTTCTACACTTATTTTATGGCCAGAAGAACCTATTTTCTTAAAATTTCCAAGTAGTTCAAGTTGAGAATTAGAAAATGTTTTTATTAAAGCAAAACAAATAGGTTTGAAACTAAATTAAAAATACTAAAACATTCTTTTCAGACGTGGAAAATGTACTAAATACAAAATGCAAATGTTAAAAAAAAATTTTTCAAGAAAAAGAAAAAATTAAATTAGTAATGAATAATTAATGGTTATAATTTGTACATTTGAAAAAACGGGAAAAAACGTGAAAAAATAGTTTAAAACTTAATAAAAAAGAAAGTTACAACTAAAATAAAAAGATGTAGGATTTGGTAGTCATGAAATGTGACGGCCCAGTGTATAAATCTCCAAAAGAAACTCGAAAAAATGCGTTTCAAATTTATTTTAAATTTATTTAAAAAAACAAAATATGTTGAAAAACATTGAAAAAACTTTAAAAACCGAAAAATTTGTTTTTGTTTTGTTTTAAAAAGCTCAAAAGTCTCTTCACAAAGCTTGACAACAGTAAAGAAAACTCGCCGTCTGGTAATAAAGTTTTTTTACTTGAAGGTTGCCTGATCCTCTTTTTTTGAAAAACGAGAAAAAAAATGTTAAAAAAATAAATTCTGGAGTAGATAGATTTCACTTGGTTTGGAGCTCTCTGGAGGGTTATATGCAGAAAAATGCCTTTTCCATCAACAGCACCGGCAGTAAAGCTGTTTCCAATTATTGAGATTTAAGATATGAATTAAAAAAAGTATTTTAAATTCGTTTTTTTTTGTTTTTCTTTCTGTCTTTTGAAGTTTTTCTCATGTTTTGTTTATCATGTATTTTAGTTTTTTTTGAAGCATGGATGGAACGAAAACTATTGCCTCGTTTTCGTGTCGATTGATCGATGTCGGAAGAAGTAAGCAAGACGCAGATGTGGGAGTGGAAGATGAATTTCTAGGACTGAAAAATAATATAATTTAATTGAGATATTAATAATAAAATAGATTTGAATTTAATTGAGATATTAATAACAAAATAGATTTGAGTTTATTTTTTAATAATAAGATATAGTAGATTTGTAAATTAATAAACTTTAAAACTATAAAAAATAATGTGGCTTTTCTATAAAAAAAAGATTTTTCTAAACCAAATGAAAAGTTTTCGTATGGAAAAAATTGGAAATGGATAAATCGAGTTTTAATGCCGTAAAATTTAATTTGTAAGATAAAAATATAAATTTAAATTTTGATATCATTCTTGAAAATCGTTCAGCTAGTTTCATTTCTTTACTTAAAATATTTAATTGATGGATTTTATATGTTTATTAAAGGAAAAAATAGTTTTTTATTTGAGAGGCTTACATCAATTAGTATTAAGTACAAAAAATAGTTATAAATATAACGACAGTTAATATTCCCCCGTTATAATTGTTGTTGTTGTTGTTGTTATAATTGTTGTTGTTATTGTTGTTGTTATTGTTGACACTTTTAATATTATTTTCGTCCATTAGGCGATGACGGCTATTAAAAATGACCACACCAACATAATGGATTGCTTTACTGCCATCCATCCATCCATCCATCCATCCATCCATCCATCCATCCATCAATCCATCCATTCATCCATTCATTCATAAATGAATTGTCAAGTTTAACAAACAAAGAAAAAGAAAGAAACACAAAGGCAAAGACGAAGGAAAGTGGAGAAAAACTTTTGAAGTTTTAATGACCAGCTCAGGCAAATATCTTTGAGTTATTTATAATCTTCTGTTTCCTCCCTCGTGACAGACGTCATCTTTTTCCGGTAAATCATTCTTCAAACTTTTTCGTCTTTCAAAATTCTACTCAAAATAAATAATAATTGCCTTTCAAAAGTTCGGAATTATGGAGAGCACATGTCGCGGGAAAATATCTTTTGTTTTTTGAGAGTTTTTTTTAAGAAAAAAACGTTGCACTAAGAAACTTTTCCATTTTTAATGAGGCTCGCAAAACTCAACACATGGACACACATACAAAAACACATACAGGCACACACAAAATAATTTTTAAACTATAAAATAATTTTTAAATATCGATAAAACAAATGGTGATGGTGATGGTGATGAAAATAATGAGGATTTTAAAATTCTAAAAATATGGAAAACATTAAAATGCAATCGGAAACGACATTATCAATTATTCTTATTTTTACGCTTCCAATGCCAATAATGGCAGTAATAAATGATTAAGTAACGACGGAAAACAAAAATAAAAATAAGAATTTGGCTTGGCGACTGAAAGATTTGTAAGCAATAAGCTGCTTTGTTTGGAAAGTAAGAGGATGATGATGATGTTCATGATGATGATGATGATGGTGATGATGATGATGATGTTCATGATGATGATGATGAGGATGAAGATGATGTTCATGATGATGATGATGCTGATGCTGATGATAATGATGCTTTTAAAGCATCCATCTTACCACACCTGAACACTCCTAAGTATCTTGGATAAACAAAATAGCACGTCATCATTTGCGCTGTTTACTTAGGCGTTTATTCCATGTTTTATCCTCTGTGTAAACATTACGTCATTCATTTGGAAGTTTTTAATTGTATTTTTAAATTAAGTTTTAAAATATCAGATTGAGGCGCTTTTTAAAGTAGCTTTCCGGAATTACTTCGTTGATTTTAGGAAGAGAGATGGTTGAACTGTGGGGATGAAGGGATGAGAAATGGTTGAATTGTGGGGATGAGGGATGAATAAGATGAGTAATCCTTTTGAAGTGATGAATTTGAAAAAATAATTTGTTTTTAATGATATTTCTACTTTCGTAAGTTCTTTCGTGAATTGGAAAATAATCTCTAATTAAAAAAGTATTTTAAAAAGTATAATACATTCATTAAAGCTAATTTAAACATAATTCCCTTCATATTTAACTTTGAATTTTTCCTATTTAAAAGATAATTATTTTTCTATGTATTTTCGAAACGAAAGACATGACAAAATAATGACTTTGTAGAAAGATCAAACGTTGCTTCGTCAAAATTGTCTTTTCATCATCGCCTCAAAATGTATGATGTTCTTGGAAAACACACACTAACACATGAACACACACAAACACATGAACATACACTAACACATGAACACACACACACACACACACACACACACACACACACACACACACACACACACACACACACACACACACACACACACACACACACACACACACACACACACACACACACACACACACACACACACACACACACACACACACACACACACACACACACACACACACACACACACACACACACACACACACACACACACACACACACACACACACACACACACACACACACACACACACACACACACACACACACACACACACACACACACACACACACACACACACACACACACACACACATCTAATAAGAGTGTCAACGGATGATCACATCATTTGCTTGCTTTGCAGCATCCACCACACACGTGGATGTGAAACTAGTAACTCCAATGTGTTTTTTCAAATAAGGATTTGAGAAGAGGATTGGCGTCATGAAACTATTCACCACAAAGCTTCTTAACCAGCGGAAAATGTCCTTCCAGCACCCTTCAAATATTCATCTTCAAAGCTCTTATATCATTTAATTGATTTAAATTAAAATTTTCGATTTTGTCTTAAATTGTGGAGGAAGAAATATTTACTTTTTTTCTCAATTGTTGAACAATTTTTATCATCGTAATAATTTCCACGATCACTTTCACCACCATGGCGTTTTCCTAGACGATCATCATCATCATCCTCATCACCCTCATCATCATCATCACCCTCATCATCATCATCATCACTTTCATCATCCTCACCATCATCATCAGCACCCTCATCATCTTCCTCCCTTTGACACTAATTGCCTTGCAGAATCATCGCTAAAGCCTGCTCCGAAAAGACAGCAAAAGCAGCTGTCATTAGAAATCTCATTTTACACACACACGTTCGCTTCTAAAAATATTTGAATATTGAAATAATATAAATCAGTTTAGTTTAAAAAAATACTAACGTTTTTAAACAATTTATTTAATTCTTCCACAATTTATTTAATTCTTCCACAATTTATTTAATCCTTCCACAATTTATTTAATTCTACCACAATTTATTTAATCCCTCCACATTATTTTATTCAAATCAATACCAAAATGAGGAAACTTTCGTTTCGAAAAACGATTTTTCTGGTGCAACGTCAATACCTCACGCTCTTAAAGTCGAATTCAAGTAAACAGCGTCCAAAAGTATAAGAGGGATTGATTAATGCAATGAGGAATAACGATCGGAAGTATCAAATTAGTACAAAAGCAGAAGATTCAGACTCAGAATCGTCAGCTTTTCACTCTCTTTCTCAAAGGCATTTCAACGTCGCAATGAGAGTTCTGTTCGTTTTTCTCCTTCTCTTGAAGCTGGTGCAGTCGGACGAATGCACTCCTGGTGAGTTGACTTCGTTTCACTACTTTAAATCCGAAATGAAATTTAAGAAAGTCCTATTTTTTCTTGTTTTTTTACTGATTCGCATACGATTCTCATGTGAGCGGCAATGGCCTTTGAGTGTAATTTTGAAATGCGGAAAAAATTTCTATCGAAAGATTTTTAAATTAAATGAAATATGGTTCAAATGGGATGAACAGGTGACAGCGAGCTTAAAAGCATAAGATTGTGGTTTCGATTTCAACACACCTTAGTAGGCGAAAGCGGAATGAGACGAGTGTAGACAAGAAACCACTTTAGCTCCGTGAACAAAATTATATATTTAAAAAATGTATAAAGACCTTGACGTTTTCTTGATTTAAATGATTGAATGACGTCACGAAGAAAATTAATCTTTCTCAGATGTAATCTGGCACAATCACGCTTGGCCTGGGGGCAGTGAAAACCCGAACGAAAGTTTTGAGCAGTGCATGAGGGCATGTTACCGATTTGCTGGTCGATGCCACGCCTTCCATTTCGAACGACCTAGAAAATGTTTCATCCACTACGAAGTGGGGGAAAAGATATCTAGCCCACGCAGCATGCTCTACATACGAGGCACCTGTAACACCACAGTCACTGGATATGACCTTGCGGACCAATAAATATATTATCTTGATTTGAAATACTTTTGAAATATAATTTAAAATGAAGATTTTCTTGATTTCTAATGAATTTTATTAATTATTGACGGGTAAATTTGTGATTGTAACTCAAGTTTCGAATAAAATCTTGTGAAGCAGATCAAACAATTCTTAAACCACTTTATGGATTTAAAAGTTCAAAAAAACAAATATTAAGAACGTGAATTTCAAAATTTGAAGTTCGTCTCCTCTTAAAACATGACATTTACCAGCCTTTCACGTTCAAAACAAGCATCGCTGCCACATCACCACCGTTACCACTTTGGAAATACAAGCCAAATATTTTCACACTTTTTATCCGAGCAACAAACAAAAACACCAGACCATTTAAGCTAAATCCACTAAACAAACCATCATCATCATCATCATCATTCTCATCATCATCATCATCATCATCATCATCATCATCATCATCATCATCATCATCATCATTTTCATCATCATGATCATCATCTTCTTCATCATCATCATCATCATCCTCATCATCATCATCACTTTTCCTTTTAATTTTTGCACCTATTTCTAGCATCATTATCGTTGCCATCATCATCTTTCATTTCTAAACAATCATTTTCAAAGAACACAGAAAATAAAACAGAAAAAATAAAATGTCTATTAAAATAGAAAAAAAGTATTCATCAAATTCGAATTGAAAACAAAACTGTAGAAGCGCGTACAGAAAAACTCGACTTTTTAATTTTTTCTTGTTTGAAAAAAGATATAGAATTTCATCTATCAGACGGTCAAAAGAAGTAATGGCGTAATTATAGAGAAAAACATTGAAATTTATTTTTAAAGAATACAAACAATTTTATACAATTCTCAGTAAATTGATGTTTTATAAAACTTTTAAATTTAAACAGCATGTTAATTAGACAAACAATTTTAATTTTTTTAAATCATTAAGTTTTCTAAATTAAAATGTCTAACGTTTTAGTATTGAAAAAAACAGGCATAAAAAAGTGAGAGAAAATCTATTATTAATTGTTCTAAAGTCGGGAGTGGAATATC
>OX030967.1:7060758-7078258 GCA_943735955.1 Piscicola geometra | reverse complement strand
AAAGTTGTTTTTACTTTTTGATGTTTTTAGTTTATTGGCTCAAGAGAGATTTTAATCGAGATATTCACATTAATTGGAAAAAACTTTTTAGAAAGCTTTTATTTTAATGAATTGTTTGATTACAATTAATTAATGGAACTGAAAGTTCTCAAATGTATTTTATAACTTAACTTTTTTTAAAACTTCAAATCTGCCACCTTCCCATTTCTACCAACTTTCTTTTTTATTTCATATAAATAATTAAAAAATCAATCAAATAGCAACCTTCAACAAACCTCCCCAACAAACAAACCTCCCTCCACACCAACAAACTCCCCCCCCTACACAGCGGGCATTCTTTCTTACAGCACGGTCCAGGGCGACTCGTACCTCGCATCACACACCAACGCTCACGGCAACCTCCAGAAAATCAACGTCTCTTACACCGACGATATCTACGACGGTCGCTCGGTGGAAGGAAATCTCCAACGAGGACTGGGTCTCCTGACCGACGGGATCATCGATCCCGCTCGCTCAATCATCGCCAACAAACCATCGGGAGATAGGACGTGGCTCGGCTGGAGACCGGAGAGACGGAGAAAAAGTGGCCAACAACGGAGGGTGATTGAGATTTGCTTTGAGTTCGATGGCTTCAGAAACTTTTCTGAGTTGTTCATTTATGTGTTTGATAATGGCAAAGACGCTAAGGTTTTTAAGGCGGTCACTTTGGAATTTAGTGATGATGTTGTTTGTGGTGGTGGTGGTGGTGGTGGAAGTGGTGGTGGGAAGACTAGTGGTGGAGAAGGTGGTGGTGGTAAAACTAGAGATGGGGATGGTGTAATGATGAGTGATGGTAGTGATAAAGAAGACATCCATGACCATGATGAGGATGAAGGCGGCTACAACAACGTTGACTACACCGGGTTGTACAACAAAAACAGCAACAACTACAACTCGCTGCAACACCTCAACAACAACAACTACTACAACATCAACAATAAATACTACAAGCACAATCGTGAACTTGAAATCCGTGACAACGGCAACAACAACATCCACAATTACAACAACAACAACGAAAACAACAACAACAACCACATAATCACACACAAACCAAACCCCATACCTTATGAAAAAAGTGATCGAACCAAGGTTGTTACGAGGATGATGATGCTTATTTATGTACTTTATATCTTTCATATTTTATTATTAATATTCTTAATATATATTTTTAAACCTTTAACAAGTTATCACCCACTTCTCTCATCATCCCAATCACCACTATCACCTACCTCCCTCTCTCACCACCTTCCCACAAACGACCAACCCTTTCCACCCCTCAACCCCCGCTACAGTTAGTGAGGGTACCTCTGGAGCACAGGGTAGGTAGGAGTGTTCAAGTGGCCCTACACGCCGATTCTAAGTGGACCCTGGTCACTGAGATGGAGTTCGTTTCAGGTTACATTTAAAATTTATAGTTTTCCTTTTTTCTTGTATTTAGAAAATTATTAAGACTTTTGTTTGTTTAAGCGATTTTTTCTTTTAGAGCTGTTAATAGTTCTTGTTTTAGATTTTATCACTCATTTCAAATTGAAAAAGTTTAAAATTTTAACAATTACATTTTGAATATTATTTGAAACAACAGAGCCCACAGATAAGACATTTTCTGGTTCTTCTGCTAACTCTAAAGTCTCTTCAGAACACAAAACAGGTGATGTCTTAAATAAAAAATACCATTACCATCACCACCTTCAACGTTATCATTTTTATTTAAGAAGAATATTACTATCATCATCTTCATCATCATTTTCATCATAAGTATCACCATCTTCATCAACATTATCAACATCCTCTAATCAATAATTAAATCTATAAACAAAATTTAGGTCGAGTTTTTATAAAAAATGCATATTTTTCAATAGAATTGGGAAAAAGATTTTTAGAATTCGTTGAAAAAGTCGAAAAATAATTGTTATGAAATTATGATAAAAACTTAATTCTAAAATATTTCAATTTTTAGACCTCGAAATCTTCTTTTTCATTTTTCGCGTGAAATATTTTTGTGTAAAAAATACATAAAAGACTTGAATAATTAATGGTTGTATTTCAAAAGATATTTTTCAAAATGGCATTTTCAAAAAACAAAATTTCTGAAAGGGAAACTAATTGAGGCATATTACTCAGCTAACGAGTTAGAAATCATTTTACTTTTAAATATATTTAAATGTTACATTTCTTCTTAAAAAACTTTAAAATTTTTATTTAATTGTTTTTTATATTTAAATTTAACTCTTTATTTATTTAAATATATAATTACACTATTTTCTTTTAATTTTTTGGAATCATTCATAATTGAAACTAATAAAGTTTAAAAAAATATTTTTTTATAACTTAATTTTGTTTCAAAAACGATGGATCCAATTAAGTTAATTTATAATACTCAAAAGAAAAGTAAAAACCATTATATCCATTTGTCTACAATTAATAACACTAAAACAAAAATACTTTTTTTAATTACTGTTAAAAATAAACTCACAGATCTAAACAAAGATGGAACAAGCGACAACACCAACAAAAACCACCACAAAAATAATGAGGATGGTGCTAGAGATAGTGGTGACGGCGAAGAAGAAGATGATGATGGTGGAGGTGATGATGACGACGATGACAGTGGTGGTGATGATGATGATTCCTCAAAGCCAGCTCCCCAGATCAACCTATCAGAAGAGAGAGTGGGAATTTTGGCGGGAACTTTGAGCACACTAATCTTGTTGTTGATTGTGCTGTTGCTGTTGCTCTTGTTGAGAAGAAGGAAACAGGTTTGGATGCCTGAACATTCATAATCCACTTATTCGTTCATTTATTCATCTATCTATCCATCCATCCACCCATTCATTCATTCATCCATGCATCCATTCATCTATACGTCTATCCATCTATCCATGCATCTATCCATGCATCCATTCATCCTTGCATCAATCCATGCATCTATCCATGCATCCATTCATGCATCCATCCATCCGTCTATGCATGCATGCATCCATCCATCCATGCAATGAAGGTGAAGAAGCAAACGCAGCATCCACACAACGTTCTCTTGAATGGACATGAAGCCAGAAGACGCCCCGGGAGTTTCATAGGTTGGATGCATGAATGGATGGATGAGTGGATGAGTGGATGAATGAATGGATAAAAGAAAGGATGAATGGATAGATAAATGAATTAATAGAAAGATGGATGGATGGATGAATAGATAAATGAATTGATGGAAAGATGGATGGATGGATGGAAGGATGGATGGATGGATGGATGGATGGATGGATAACGAATAGACAAATACCCATCGATTAATCCTCTTTTGTTCTCTTCTCGAAACACATTCAATACAGCAGCGTCTCATTTTTCTTTCAAAGTTTTTATACACTTTAAAAACATTCATTGAAGTTTTTTTTCATTTATTTTATAATTTTTTCAATTTGTACAAAATTTAAAGCTTAAAGAATAATCCATTTTTTCACGTTGTTTTTCTCGAATTTTTTTTCTTCATGTATGTCAATTAAAAGTGACTTGAAGGCCCGCTCCAAACACCACAATCGTCTCATTAAAAATATAACTAAAAAAAAACATGCTCTGAAAATATGTTAGAAAGTTTTAGAATTGTAAAAATGTTTTTCCTTCCATTAATTAAAAATGCTTTTCGTGATGTTTTACTTTGAATATTCTTTTGTTTTTTAATTACATCTTGGGTTATGAGCATCTGCGCACTACAACACTTCTACTAGCCACTTGAGCACTCATTTTTTCTTTCATTCATCCATCCATCTACTCATCCATCCATCCATTCTTTCATCCATCTATTTATCCATCCATCTACTCATCCATCCATACAGTCATTTTTCACCCTCATTTCTTTCCTATTCACCCCATTCCTTTAATATCTCCCCCTCTCACTCCTTCACCGTTCCTTCCACCCTCTCAAGCCTTCACAGACGGAGAGAGAATCTTTGGCAAGGAGGAGGATGGTCAGCAGTCGAACAAGAAGGGAAGGTCCGTCAAGAACTCCAAACTGCCCAGCCCCAGACCCTGTGCAGGTAGGGTGGGTTGGTAAGGGTGGGAGGGGATAGTGGGGTGGTGGGATGGATGGATGGATGGATGGATGGATGGATGGATGGATGGATGGATGGTGGGATGGATGGATGGATGGTGGGATGGATGGATGGATGGATGGATGGATGGATGGATGGATGGATGGATGGATGGATGGATGGATGGTGGGATGGATGGATGGATGGATGGATGGATGGATGGATGGATGGATGGATGGATGGATGGATGGATGGTGGGATGGATGGATAAATGGAGTGGATAGTGTGAGTAGATGGAGAAGATGGCATGGATGGAATGGTGTGATTCGGAAGGGTGAATGAATGGATGAATGGCGTGAAAATGGAAAAATTTGAATGAATGGGATGGATTTGATAAGATGGATGGAAAGAAGTGGTTGAGGTTGGACGATAGGAGCTGTTTGGATTAGTGGTTGGATTTATTTATGTTTTTGAAGCGCCTCCGGTTGATTGATGCCAAGATAAATGAAGGAATGAATGATTCAGTGGATGATTGAAGAGATAAAGAAGTCGGAAATAGATAATGGAATGAATGGATAGATAGATAAATGAGTAAATGGATAAAGGGGAGGATGGATAATTGAGTGAATGGATAGATAGATAAATGAGTAAATGGATAAATGGGAGGATGGATAATGGAATGGATGGATGAAAGAAAAAAGATGAATGAAAGAATAAACAGAAGTGTGATAAGACGGATGAATGTACGGACATGTGAGCAAATAAATAGTTCAATAATTCGTTGTGCAGCAAAACAGACATTTTTTAAGCAAAAAACTTTATTTTTTGGGAAAAAATCTTATATTAAAAAACAAACATCATTTTTTTACATTATTTTCTCTCAATACGGTTAATAACAATTCACTTTTTTGCATACATTTTTATCTTATTTTTTATTTGAAAGAATCTAGTAAGTTTTTAATATACAAAAAAATTCTCCGTATTTTACGAACAAGGCTCAATGAATATGAATGTCAAAAATAATAAAGAAGACAATTTCAAAAATTAATTTATGCAGAAAAAAAAGTTGCAATGGATAAACTTTATTTTAGATACACGTTTGCCTGAATATCCTTAAAATTTTGTGCATTATTTAAAACTTTTGTTTTTATATAAAAACTCGATTATTTATTTACAAAATACCATAATAGGAGCAAAATAATAATTCCCCATTTTGAAAGTTAGTTACTTAGTTTGAAACATATTTAATGTGATATTTTTAAATATTTGTTTTATATATATATATATATAAATGTGAACAAATTGGTAATGAAGAGATGATATTTATAATAAAACCAATATAAAAATATAAAACCAAAATACAATAAATTAATGACACACTAAGCGACACTGTCATAACTTTGTGTTACGACCGAGGGCTTAGAGGCAACTTCGAATTGTCATTATTATTATTTATTTTTTTTACTATTGTTTTTCTTGTTGATAATATTAATGAAAATATTATTTATTTCAATTTAAAAACTTCTAACCGCATACAAACATGTTATGAAACCCCCTTTTCTCAGCCACCACCCTGGGCCATCCGAGCTTCCAGCCAATCAACCTCTTCCAACCGAACCACGTGGCTGACAGTCTGACCAATGAGGCTTTCAACTCATCCACCCTCCTTCCCAAAACCACCACTCTGAGACGGCATCACGCCACTAAAACCCTCCCCTTTCCCCCGCCCCCTCCGCCTATCCCCGACCAGCAAACCATCTTGAACCATCATTATCAAGACCTCACGAATAACTTCATCAACAAAAACGGTTGTTTTGACGTTTTTAACAACAACCCCAACAATAATAACAATACAAACGTATTGGTTAACAACAATAACATTCTGAATAACAATCTTTTGTACAACAACAACATCAACAACAACAACACTTTTTTGAACCACTGGCCTTCAACCGACAATGAGCTTTTAGGTTCTCAACAACTAACACAACATCAACAACAACCGCAACAACAACTGCTACAACAATTACAAGTTGACCGAAACAAGATCAAACTGTTGCAACGATTGGGAGAAGGAACCCATTCTGAGGTTGTTGTCTTATTTAGTGTTTTTGAAATGTTAACACACACACACACACACACACACACACACACACACACACACACACACACACACACACACACACACACACACACACACACACACACACACACACACACACACACACACACACACACACACACACACACACACACACACACACACACACACACACACAAACACACACACACACACACAAACACAAACACAGATATTTATTTGTGAACTTCATCAACCTTCTTCCACCAACCCTTTCACCAACCCCCTCATCCTCTCATCCTATGATCTTCAATCTCCAACACAGAGGTTTGAGTGTGTGTGTGTGTGTGTGTGTGTGTGTGTGTGTGTGTGTGTGTGTGTGTGTGTGTGTGTGTGTGTGTGTGTGTGTGTGTGTGTGTGTGTGTGTGTGTGTGTGTGTGTGTGTGTGTGTGTGTGTGTGTGTGTGTGTGTGTGTGTGTGTGTGTGTGTGTGTGTGTGTGTGTGTGTGTGTGTGTGTGTGTGTGTGTGTGTGTGTGTGTGTGTGTGTGTGTGTGTGTGTGTGTGTGCACGTACTGTTACAGCAACACGTACAGGTACTTCTAAGTACAAACACATAAAGACCACAAATTTGCATGCTTAACTCAATTCCTTTTTTAAACTTTACATCCTGCTAATACAATGCAGCACGACAAAGATTATAAATGAAATATAAAATTAAAATAAATAATTTGTAACTTCGTTCGAGTGGTGTACAATTTATGATAAATAAAGTATTATTATCAAGATAAATGGGGATCAGTGGTGATGATGATGATGATGATGAGAAGGAGGAGGAGGAGGAGGAGAATAGTGACGATGGAGATGATTTTGATGATGAGAAGGATGATGATGATGACAACGACGATGATGATGATGATGATGATATCTCTTTGATGTGACGTCATTGATGGTAGTAGTATGTGCACACCTGGGTAACTTTGAAAGAGATGATTAATGCTTGAATAGATGGTACAATAGGTGTCAGGTGGGTGGGTGGTTCCGCACACATACACACAAACTCACACACACACACACACACACACACACACACACACACACACACACACACACACACACACACACACACACACACACACAAACAGACACACACACACACACACACACACACACACACACACACACACACACACACACACACAGACACACACACACACACAAACACACACACACACACATAAAAGTCCCATTGATGAAGCCAATGACAGTGACTAATGGCTACCCGTGTAGAGTCGATTATTTATACACATTTAAACTGACGTTTTTTCCAGTTTTTCAAAGTGACATTTCATTTGTCTAAATACAAAACGCTACATAAATCAACTCTGACGTCACCTGCAGGCGGATTGTTTCAAATTCACTTACCACAGAAAACTTTAATTTTTTTTGACAATTATTTTCATCTTTATTTTTTAATATAATTAATTAATTTAGTCGATTTAAAATTGAAATATTCTCAAATTATTTAATATATTCATTATTATAAATAAAAAACATTTTCTGGTTGTTTTTGAAGCCACTGCCTTTCCATTGATAATTGCAAAGAGACAGACTATCTGAAAATCTATGGCTACAACCACACCAGTCATTTGTTACCACCAGATTTTGCCTAATTTAAATTAAATAGGTTATAATTAATTAGATCATAATATAGTATTCTTAATTGGTCATTATTATATTGATTATGATTATAACATTTTATATGATTCATTTTTGTACATCTTATTAAAATATTTGGAGATATAATCGAAGTATTAATTTAAAAGTTTATTATTTAGTATTAGAATGAATTAAATAAAAAGACTTTAAAATAGACTTTAATAATTATGATTGTATAAATTATTTTGTTCGTCAAAACCCAACACGAAAACTTCGCTTTAACGATGAATTGGTCTGACAGACTGTCAAAAGGCATTTGAGTTATCTTCAAAACAGAGAATAAAAAACGCTCATACACGCACATACAAACAAACACACACACAAATACATACACACACACACTTACACCCACACACACACACACACACACACACACACTTACACCCACACACACAAACACATACATACACACATACACATACACACACACACACACACACACACACACACACACACACACACACACACACACACACACACACACACACACACACACACACACAAACACACATACAGAGTGGCATTAGAAGAAAAGGTGAAAAAACTTCTTAGATTCCAGGGTTGTGAACGGATAGCTCAGTTGGTAGGGTGTTCAACGCAAGTTTCTCCTGCCTACCTCTTGACCGAGGAATCGAGTCTTGGAGATCTGAATTCCTATCTCAAACAACGATCATTTGAGAAGACGAATCCGAATCAAGAGTTTAATCTTTCGTATGTGAATGTTGTTGTGTGTGTTGTTGTGTTGTGTTGTTGGGTGTGGTGTTGTTGTGTGGTGTTGTTGTGTGGTGTTTTTGTGTGATGTTGTTATGTGGTGTTGTTGTGTGGTGTTGTTGTGTGGTGTTGTTGTGTGGTGTTGTTGTGTGGTGTTTTTGTGTGTGTTGTTGTGTGGTGTTGTTGTGTGGCGTTACTGTGTGGTGTTGATGTATGGTTTTGTTGCAAGAAACCGTGTGATGTTAAGGGTGGATAAATTATTTGTTTGATACTCCACACCCCCATCTCTACCATGAACCTTATTCTCCCCTACTTCACCCCAACATACTTTTTCACTCCACCATCCATCCATCCAACCAACCACATTCCCATCAGATACGGTTGTTTGATCTTCATCTCTTGTCAAATCGCCTCTGGCATGAAGTACTTGGAACAGATCAACGTGATTCACGGAGATTTGGCCGCCCGGAATTGTCTGGTTGGTGAGAAGTTGTCTATTAAGATATCCGATGTGCAGGCCTGCAAGAGTGGTGCGTATTGTGAAGACTATTATCTGGTGAGTAGATGGGATGGTGAGTGGATGGGAGGGTGAGTGGATGGGATGGTGGGTTGGTAGATAGGTGGATGGATGGGGGATGTATGGGTTAGATTGGAGAAGTTAGGTAGAATGGGCGAAGAGTGAGTATTGAAATATCAAGATTTATATCGTTGAAGTTTGTGAATAAGGAACTTTATAATTTTTTACAACAACAAAGTTCAAGTAAAATATTGTTTGCTGAGTTTAATGAAAAGGTTTTTTAGAAAATAGAATATTCTTCTATGCACCCCTCCCCTCTCACCAGGACCCCAAGTGTGGGGAGTGTCTGCCAGTTAGGTGGATGTCGTGGGAGGCCTTTTTGTATGTAAGTCGGGGTGTGGTTGGGTGATGTAAGTCGGGGTGTGGGTTTGGTGGTTTTATATGAGGTGTGGTTGGGGTGCTGTACGTTGAAGTTTATGGAGTAAAGGTAGTTGATGAATAGAATGATTGGTTGGATGGATAGAAAGTGTTTTAAATCTGTGAAAGAAAATAATAAAGTTTTTAAAAAAAGAATTTTTCAAAGAGTAATGTTGGGTATTCAGCCTTTCAAACTTGAAAACTCTTCAAAATAGTTTTTTAATCTAAAAAGATTTGTAAAAATATAACTTTTAAAAAAATTTTAAAACAAAACGACTTGCTATGAATTTATCTCAGATTTCAACGAAACTCGAGTTAGCTAAATTGAATGGAAAATCAAAAAGGACAATTAAGTCATTCGAACATGCTAATTCCGAGCATTTATTTTGGATAGCAAAAAAACTTTTGTTGAAAATATCCGTAATAAATCAGACCCTTAAGCCACATTTTTTCTTGCCGTATTAAAACAATTATCTTCGCCTTTTTCAAGTCAAATTTAAAGCATTTAAAATTTCTGAGTTTTTTCATGGAGAACAGAAAATGTAGATAATCGTTTCAAAAAAGTATTTTTTTAATCTGCATATTTCCTTTGAAAGTAAACTAGCTTCATTTTTTCTAAGAAACTAATCACCCAATCATTCCAGCAACTTTTCATACAAAATTTTAAAACCTCCACTTTGCAAACTGAAGTTTTTTCACACATTACCACTTTAAAATCCTCTACTGTCAAAAAATCTGAACCCCGTACTTCCCCTCCCCCTTATCCTTCCCCCTCCCAACACCCACCCCCCCCCTTCTCCAGAACAACCACAGCAGCAAAAGCGACGTCTGGTCGTTTGGCGTGACGCTCTGGGAGATTCTCAACATGTCGAAACAGCGACCTTTCAGCGGACTGAGCGACGATGCCGTCGTCGAAAGCATGCATTTTCTGCAGAAACAAGACGACATCTACTCGTCGATCGACAGTCGTCCGGTCACGCTCGCTCAACCTTGCTACTGTCCGAAAGAGATCTACGATTTGATGAGGGAGTGTTGGAACCGGGAGTCGATCCTGCGACCTTCGTTCCAGGACGTGCATCGATTCTTGTTCATGAATAATCAAGGTTTCAATGTGGAACAGGAGTTGGCGTTGTCGCTGCGTGTTTGACGGGATTGGGTGGTTGGGGTGGTTGGGACGGTTGTAGGGTGGGATGGGATGGGATGGTTGTGGGTGGGATGGCTGGGTGGGATGGTTGTAGGGTGGGATGGATGTGGCAGATGAAGACAGAGTAAGTCGAAATGGTCCAGTGGAGCAAGTTGAAAGACTGGATTAATGGGTGGGGAAAGGATTGAGATAGGTGAGTGAAAATTCGTTTAAAAAAAGAAGATTTAAAAAAACTTTGTTGCGTTAGTAATTCATTCCTTTTCTTACTCAACATCATCATCCCCATTTATATATCATCATCATCATCATCACCACCATCATTTGCACCAAACCATCTCCAATTTGAATTTTGAATTTGAATTTAAATTGAATATAAAACTTTTATAAATTATTTCTTCCGTAGCGAAGCATTATAAATCCATTAACCAGGATAATGGACCGTTAATTGGGTTATTAATCGTTAATTGGTTACTTAATCTTTAATTGATTGCTTAATCGTTAATTGGGTGATTAATATTTCAACGATTTATTTTTAATTAGTTACCTGGTAAAGTCTTTTTACTATTTAAAGTTTTGCGCTTTCACAATAATCGAACGAAATGTCGAAATGTGTACGTCACTTAAATAGTTATCTTGATGGTCGTTTAGGCTTGCGCCGCATTAAAAATACTTGCCATTGTACCCTAACCCACACCACCTCACATGGCGTGGTGGATTTTAAAGCGCTTCAATTTTTAAAAAATTTAAACATTTTATTTAGTTTTTTAAATAGTTTTTACTCTAAAAACTTAACGATTGTAACTCTACATTAAGGGCAATTTTAACGCACTTAACTAATTAAACACAAAATACGATAAAAAAACGATAAAAGCATTTTGTTTTTTTTTATAACTTTTTTCAAAGAGAAATAGTTTTCAATTTTTTAAGTTTTGGGGTTTTCAAATCGGATTATGAATCAATTTAACATTTCTTTGGAAAAAGATTAAATTAAAAATGAATTTTATCTTTAAATGAAAAGCATAAATAATATATAAATGTATAAACATAATTTTAAATTTCAAAAAACATTCTGACAGTAATATTAATAAATTTAATAAAAAATAGTTTTTTTCGTTGAAAAACAAAAAACTTAAAATAATTTTGCTACGACAGGTGTACCATGATTACTTTGAATTATGTTTTTTTGCATTCTTTGTAATTTTTGACGTTTAATAACTAAATAGGATTTGATGGATGGGCTAGTGGGAAGAGAGAATGGGTGGGTGGGTGAGATGAGTGGTTTGCTGATGGTTGGTGCAATTGTGGGATAGAAGGATGCGTTGAATGCTGAATTGAGAGATGGGTTTGGTGATTGGATAGAAGGAGAGAAAAGTAAATGCCAAATGAATGGATGGATAGCTGAATAATTAATTTGAACAAACTAACTAGATAACTAATCAGATAATTAATTGAGACTAACTCATTAGATAAATAATCAGATAATTAGTTTTGATTGAGTGATTTTACAAGCTCCTTGTAACCTTCGTAATTGCGTAATCATTATGATTCATTGGTTTTGTAAACTTTCGAATATTCTCTTCGATTTGATTTAAGTTTTAATACTTTTTGATCATACATTTTGTACAGATTTGATCGAGCTTTTGAAAAGATGATTTACTCGAAAATATATTTAAATGGCTCAAATTCAAAAATAGAAAATCTTCAAAAGCTATAAGGATTTATTGGATAATTAAAAGTTTTCCAAGATTAATTACGTTAAATTTATTTCAACTTTTGTGGAATCGTTTTTTGTTGGTTTTTTGTATGTACAGTTGTGATATGTTGGTGAGACGTTGTAGAGTACAAGAAAATCTTCATATCTAAAAATGTATACAATAAATTTTTATACAAACCCTTTGAATGAAAATGCTCTAAAAGTATTTTAACGAAAAATTATTTAGTTTTCACGGGCTTAATTATGAAGGAGAATTATTTTTCGTCATGATGTTTCAGAAATTTTATTTTTTGCAATTTACATTTGACGGGTTTCTTGCATATAGAGTTTTTGAAACTCTTAAAAAAGAATTATTTTTATATAATTTTTCTTCATGTTATTTAAAATATTATTAACATTTATTAGCGATTTTTTTATTAAAAGTTATAAAATGCGGGGTTTTTTAAATAAAAAATATTTTACTCTGCCAGATATTGAGCTTATAACTGTTTTAAAATAAAAACAATTTAATTCGATTAATTTTTGTATCAAAAACAACTCATTTAAATTGTTAATCTCCATTCAGTTATGAATGGCTCATATATTTTCACATTCACAATTCATTTTGTCTGTATTGGCTTCAAATTGTGCATTCATTCGTGACGTAGTGTTGTGTACTGCATTGTTTAAAAGTTAATTTGGAATTAAATAAACATTTTATTATGTCACATGAGGGTTAGATTATTTTTTAAATGATTAAAATCATCTTCAAAAAAATATGAGAGAGTTTTGCATTCAAAAGTACAATTGAAACGGTCAAAACTTCAGAAAACTAATTTAATCTTTTAAAAAATTATTTTGAAAATGAACTTTCTAAAAATCATTTCAAAACTATTTTGTCCACATGAAAATGGAGAAAAACAGAAAAAGAATAAACTTTATAAAAATTATACGTTTTTTAAAGTTGGCATGGAAATTGAATTTAACAATAGGAAATCGAGGTATGTCAGTCAAATATTATTTTTCTAAAAAAATTAATTTGATGTAAATATTTTATAAAAATGAATAAAATGTTTACTTATAATACCAAATTTATCTAAGACTTAGGACAATAAAAAAATAGTTTTTTTTTATTAAAATTTTTTTTGTGGTCGGAAAAATTGATAAATGCCCACATTTAAAACAGCCCAAGTTATTGAAAAAAAATGAATGGTTTTTTAATGTAACTTCAGATTTTTAAAAGTATGCAAGCACTAGGGTTTCGACTGAGAATCGTCAGCTTTGCCCTCTTGTTCGAAAAACAGTTGAGTTGTAAGAGTTACTATTGATTATGGTGATGAAGTGTTGCCGACTCGACTCATTAATTGAACATGCAAATTTTAAAATTAATAATTAATTTGATTGAGTTCAAGTTTAACGATTGAAAAATAAAACAGCAAGAAAGTTATAAAAGCACTAGGGTTTCGACTGAGAATCGTCAGCTTTGCCCTCTTGTTCGAAAGGCAGTTGAGTTGTAAGAATTACTATTGATTATGGTGATGAAGTGTTGCCGACTCGACTCATTAATTGAACATGCAAATTTTAAAATTAATAATTAATTTGATTGAGTTCAAGTTTAACGATTGAAAAATAAAACAGCAAGAAAGTTATAAAAGCACTGGGGTTTCGACTGAGAATCGTCAGCTTTGCCCTCTTGTTCGAAAGGCATCTCAACGTTGCAATGAAGTGTCTGCTCGCTTTTGTCCTCCTCGTGTGTCTGCTGCAGTCGGAGGCTGCTGAGGGTAAGCTACATTTTCATCACTAGTTTCTCTAATTGTACCATGGTTTGATTGAGTAAAGATTAATCATAAAATAGTCTCAAAACCTTTTTCAATTCGGCAGATTTCCACATTTTCCCGAATAATTTAAATAAATTGAATTAAAATACCTTCAGATCGTGGTAAAATCATACTTCCTAGGCAAAACGGCACACTCGTCCAACAACTTTACGACAAGACGGTGTTTGAAAAATGCGCCAGTGAGTGCAAGAGCAAAGGCTGCAGCAAGTGCATTTGGGTGGAAATGAAAAATTATCCTGGGCAGTCCTGTCGCTTTGGGGACGAACACACAGAACCCGATGACAATTGGAATGTGGTGATCTACAAATTGTATTGTTGAATTCTGAAATGGAGTCGAAAATAAACTTTAAAGTGTAAAAATAATTCAGCGATAAATTGTTAAAACGAGTGCTTGTGTTGTGAGGGTTGAGCTGTGAGATTTGAGTTGTAATAGTAACTATTGATTATGGTGTTGTGGACTTGGGTCGATAATTACACATGCTAGTTTTGATAATTAATAATTAATTTCATTGAGTTCAAGTTTAACGATTTAAAATTAAAACAGCCAAAAAAATTATAAAAGTTCGAAGATTTTGACTTATAATCGTGTGCTGAAAAATATTTTCCAAATAGAATTTCAACGTTGCAATAAAGTGTCTGCTCGCTTTTGTTCTCCTCGTGTGTCTGCTGCAGTCGGATGATGCTAAGGGTAAACTATATTTTTATCCATATTTTTTTATAGTCTATAATCTGATATATTACACTTATTTATTCTCTCAAATGATTCAAATAAACTGCTTAAAATATTATCTCCAGTCGTGGCTATTTCATATTTCCTAGGCACAAAAACGGCACACCCATTGAACTTCGTTACGACAAGAATGTAATATGAAAGGGTGCCAACGAGTGTCAGAAAAAAAGCTGCAGCAAGTGCAGGTGGGTTGAAACGCCCCTGAGTGGCCATGTCATTTTGGCGACGAACACACACTTTAATCGGCTGCATTTCCCATTTTGAGTTGTCGTGTGTAATATCTGGGCGAGAACTTGTTAAAACAATTGCATGAGTTGTGACTATTGATTATGGTGGTGGGCCGTTGGGGGTGATGTCGATAATGTTAAATAAAATTTGAAATTCTAATTCCGCGACAAATGAATTAATTTGTTTAAGTTCAAATTCAACGATTGAAAAATGAAAAACCCCCAAAATGTATAAAAGGGGGATGGTGAGCTGCGAATTATTGCTCAGAAAGGCATTTCAACGTTGCAATGAAGTGTCTGCTCGCTTTTGTCCTCCTCGTGTGTCTGCTGCAGTCGGAGGCATTTTTGCGTAAGAAAAATTCATCTTTTCAAGTTTTCTTAATCGTATCACAATTTTGATTTCCATTAATCATTTCACAGTCAATCATCCATTTCCAACACAGCTTTTTCCAAAAATTTATATTTCAGGTTGATTCAATCTAAATGTTTAAATAAATAAAAACCTTCAGCTTCTGGCCATTTTTCCTTCTCTACTCCGGACATCCACAAGATCAGGATGAACTACGACAATGACATATTCATGGCGTGCGCCTACGAGTGCCGACAGATGGGGTGTTCCGAATGCAAGCTGGTGGAAATGTACATCGCTCCTGGGCAGCCGTGCAACTTCGTCGAGCCAGGCCAAGAGGCAAACACCCACTGGAATATGTTCCGCTACACGTTGGACTGTTGACTTTTGAGTGCTCCTCAAGCATTGACTGTTGGCTTTCTCAGTTTCGTTGGGTGCATCATTTAAATGGAACGCATAAATGAAACTTTTAAGATTTGACGAATTAATAGGTACGGAATAAAAGAACATACAACAATGATTGATTGAAGGTGAGTTGTTCATGGCGTCGACTTCTTGGGAAGATTAAACTTTTTGGAGTCGAAAACGAAATTTTCGCCGATTGATTCAAGTTTTTAAAAGTTTAATTAAATTCAACTCAATGGCTTTAAGTAATAATATGTTTTATTTAAAACTGTTATTTATAAAATTATTATATTTTTTAAAACCTCAAAAAGGTTTAAATTGAAAAAGCAAAAATTAAACATATATAAAAATGATTAATAAATAAACACAATACATAAATAAAATGAAATAATAATAATAAAATAAACAGCACATCACTTATTTCCCTTAGTTTTCATTCTTCTCCTCATCACGACAGAAGAATTGCCTTCAATTTTGTGAGAAGATGGCGGTGTGTAGTTGAAACCTTTTATGTCGACCCTCCTGCCTGGAAAGATCTTGAAGGGGGGGGGGGGAGGAAGAGGTTGGGTGAAAGAAGGAGAGGTGATTGTCTGAACACACCCTATCGAACATTAAAAAAAAACAAAAAACACACCTTTTTTTCGCCCAACTCAACCCTATTTCAACCCCCCCCAACCTCCACCCATTTCAATCTCCACCTCCTCTCCCCCAACCCCATTTCAAACCTCCCCTCTATTTCACCCTCCCTCACCTCCACCCCATCCACCTTGGTGACAACTCCAGTGATGGTGGTCAGATTATTCTCCCTGACGAAGAACCTTTGACCCTCCCTCACCACCATTGCCTTCCGTAGGTACACCACAGCTCTGTGGATGTCCCCTGGCATTGCTATGAGGGGGTCTGTCTGTAGAGGGGAGAAGGGTTGGTTAGGTGGGTGGATGAGTGGGGGTGGTTTTATGTAAAAGCTCTTTATATTTGATTGATTGTTTGGTTGGGGGGTTGGGTAGAGTGGATTGGGTGAGGGATTGTGGGTCCTTTTCATTAATCCAACTTACCTTATCTAAAATTTTTGTTTCTTCTTTTTTATTCTTCGTCTTTTTAAGTATCTCTGTCTGTTTCTTTTTGTCCGCCTGAATGTCTTCTTGCATGTGGTCGAGGTGGATCATGCATTGGATATTCCACGTGTCGACGAACATGGTGGCTGTGGTGAAGAAGGGTAGTGGAAGGTGGGGGTGGAGTGTAGGTGGTGAGAGGAGTAGAGAGAAAGGAGTGGTTGAGTGTAGGTGGTGTGGTGTGATAGATGGAGGGGTGGTGAAAATTTAATAGTGTGCTCCTCCCCCCCTCCCGCCCCCTCCAACACACGCACCAGCATATCCAGAAGTGATTGGCTTGCTTCGACCACCCTCTTCTTTCGTCTGCACATACAACTGTGCCTCCATCACCTCCACCTGCTCCACCCCTCCTCCACCTCCCTCCCCTCCCCCTCCACTCAGAAACATCCCCCTCTCCACAAACTCCCTCTTCACTCCCCGCAACAACACCCCAACGTTGTCCCCCGCGACTGCTTTTGGTGTGGGCTTATTGAAGATCTGTCGTGGTGTTGATGATG
>OX030967.1:7023258-7058258 GCA_943735955.1 Piscicola geometra | reverse complement strand
TTTATAAATTAACTTTTTTTAGAATTTCAGACCAAAATCTCACTTTGACTTTCCCTTCTCTGCAAGAACTTTGGTGATAGCAGAAGTCAGTGTGGTCTTGCCATGGTCAATGTGACCAATCGTCCCCACGTTACAGTGCGGCTTTGTTGCAAATTTGTGCGTTATATAAATATGATTCAATTCACTTTTGAAGACGCTCAGTAATTTGGCGTCTGCTATTCTTTTTAGTAAGGGCAAAGAAAGCTTTAATGATTTCAAAATGATCATTTTAGAATTTATTATCTAATAGAAACTAGTAAATTTAATATTATTTCAAATACTTTATTTTATAATTTTTAAATCATATTTTCATCATCTCCTTCTTAGAAAGAACATTGTCTTGAAATTTTGAAATGAAAACTTTTAATCATTCTTTAAACAGTGATAGGCTGACTTTTAGAAATGATTGATAAATTTATCAATTTATACATTTTAACACTAAACCAATTCATTAATTATTCAATTAAGAATAGGTCAATTCAAAATTAAAATAATTCATTAGACTATATAATTTATTAGACATAATCACATTTTTGCTGACCAATAATATGAAATACCTTATATACAATTAATTTTAAGTGTTCTCAGTATAAGAAGAAATGCGAGAATCAAATGATTTGTTTATTTTCATTTTATTCTCTTGTATTATTTATTCTTTTGATGATATGTGAGGGCTAATTAGAAACCTATTAACAGATAATGATAATGAGGATCCTGATTGAAGATGATGATGACAATGAGGAAGGCGATGTTGATAATGATGATGACGACGATGATGGTGACGATATGATGATGATATAGATAGATGGGACAATGATAATGGTGATGAAGATGATGATGTAAAAGAAAAGATTGATAACATGAATTTTACTATCAATAGAAGTAAGATGCAGGTAGGCTATTGGTGATGAGGATCGGAAACATATAACTTTGTGGCCATGCATTCATAGCTGTTAAATGGATGGTAGTAAAGTGTTATGTCTGTTTGCTGAGAGATTAAGTCATGAATATTCTATAAGTTTGCTAAAAGTAATTTAGCGCTATACAAACTTGAAGAGTGACCCAATTAAAGTACTTTAACCTGTAATTTTGAATCTTAAAATACTTGTAATATGCTGGTTAAGCACGGTTATAAGTGTAACTATAGTCGATAAATACTCTCATTCAGAGAGATCTGCTTCCTATATTATAAAGTTATACCTGCTGTTAAATGTGTGCTGAGATCAATAACATGCTGATTGGGTTTGCATGTTCAGAGATGCTTTAGAACGTTTTAAAGGTTAAAATAAGTGAATAAAAGTGGGTATTTTGTCTTTCAATTGTATAAATAAAGCGAAACTGAACAAGTAATTTGTTTTTAAACTTTTATAGAAAGATTAATTGATTTGAGGGTTTGGTTGTGGACTGATTGGATATCCAAAAATAGGAAATTGTAGGCATTTGTGAAATCTGCTCCGAACGAAACGTCAGTTCCCAGATTGAATTATGAAGAGCTTATTTTCAAGAAAAGCCTTTTCCAGGAATACAAGCAAAGTATCCAAAGTATCGGATGATACCATATCAATCAACAGCGAATGGCTGCTGGACGAAGATGAAAAGGAAGGACCCAATGACGTAGTGGTGATAACCAAAGAGACAAAAAAGAGTAAGAAAGGTAAAAAAGAGAAAAAAGAAAGCGCTACACCATTGTCGAACTGGAAGAATGTTTCTTCGAAGGGCAGGGGCATACCGGGATCGAAGACCATGCTATCCATCCTCAAAAATACGACCTGGGATGTGAGTGATGATGATGATGATGATGATGATGATGAAGAGGGTGGTGATGATGGTGATGATGATGATAATTGTGGTGGTTATGGTTTGGATTGTGATGGCATGATTACGGTAATAATGCCTATAATTATTTATATGCTTCGATGAAAAAGAATCTAAATAAAAAGATGAATAATATCGAAATAAAAACAAAAATAATAATTGTTATTCTAATTATTCTTTAATTTTCAGTTATGCGAGAAATTCCAGCAAAAAGAGCAAACTTCATACTTCGCAAAAGTCCGAAAACAAGTGAGAAGCGATAAAATTGATTTATTGTTTGTTGCAAATAAATAAAAATTAAATTAAAAATAGAAGTATCTGATTAGTGGTATTTGAAAATATATAAATAAATAAAAATATTGGAGTTAAAAATAAATTATGTTGATTGTAAATCATTGCGAGAATGTCAATATCCCAAAGTTCAAAGTAGCTGAGAAGAAATGGAATTATTTTTAACTTAGCTATAAATATCTTCTGTTCATCCGTGCATTCATCCATGCATCTATCCTGCATCCATGCATCCATCCATGCATTCATCCACGCATTCATCCACGCATTCATCCATCCAAGCATCCATGCATGCATGCATGCATGCATCCATCCATCCATGCATCGATCCATCCATGCATCCATGCATCCATCCATGCATGCATGCATCCATCCATCTATCCATGCATCCATCCATGCATCCATCCATACATCCATCCATGCATCCATCCATGCATCCATCCATGCATGCATGCATCCATCCATCTATCCATGCATCCATCCATGCATCCATCCATGCATCCATCCATGCATCCATCCATGCATCCATCCATGCATCCATCCATGCATCCATCCATGCATCCATCCATGCATCCATCCATGCATCCATCCATGCATCCATCCATGCATCCATCCATGCATCCATCCATGCATCCATCCATGCATCCATCCATGCATCCATCCATGCATCCATCCATGCATCCATCCATGCATCCATCCATGCATCCATCCATGCATCCATCCATGCATCCATCTATGCATCCATCCATTCATTCATCCATGCATCCATCCATCTATGCATCCATCCATGCATCCATCCATGCATCCATGCATCCATCCATGCATCCATGCATCCATCCATGCATCCATCCATCCATCCATCCATCCATCCATCCATCCATCCATCCATCCATCCATCCATCTATCCATCCATCTATCCATGCATCTATCCATGCATCCATCCATGCATCTATCCATGCATCCATCCATGCATCCATCCATGCATCCATCCATGCATCCATCCATGCATCCATCCATGCATTCATCCATGCATCCATCCATCTATGCATCCATCCATGCATCCATCCATGCATCCATCCATGCATCCATCCATGCATCCATCCATGCATCCATCCATGCATCCATCCATGCATCCATCCATGCATCCATCCATGCATCCATCCATGCATCCATCCATGCATCCATCCATGCATCCATCCATGCATCCATCCATGCATCCATCCATGCATCCATCCATGCATCCATCCATGCATCCATCCATGCATCCATCCATGCATCCATCCATGCATCCATCCATGCATCCATCCATGCATTCATCCATGCATCCATCCATCTATGCATCCATCCATGCATCCATCCATGCATCCATGCATCCATCCATGCATCCATCCATCCATCCATGCATCCATCCATGCATGCATCCATCCATGCATCTATCCATGCATCCATCCATGCATCCATCCATGCATCCATCCATGTATCCATTCATGCATCCATCCATGCATCCATCCATGCATCCATCCATGCATCCATCCATGCATCCATCCATGCATCCATCCATGCATCCATCCATGCATCCATCCATGCATCCATCCATCTATGCATCCATCCATGCATCCATCCATGCATCCATGCATCCATCCATCCATCCATCCATCCATCCATGCATCCATGCATCCATCCATCCATCCATGCATCCATCCATGCATCCATCCATGCATCCATCCATGCATGCATCCATCCATGCATCTATCCATGCATCCATCCATGCATCCATCCATGTATCCATTCATGCATCCATCCATGCATCCATCCATGCATCCATCCATGCATCCATCCATGCATCCATCCATGCATCCATCCATGCATCCATCCATGCATCCATCCATCTATGCATCCATCCATGCATCCATCCATGCATCCATCCATCCATGCATCCATCCATCCATGCATCCATCCATCCATGCATCCATCCATCCATGCATCCATCCATCCATGCATCCATCCATGCATCCATCCATGCATCCATCCATGCATGCAGGCGCTGAAGCTGGTGGATGCTGATGACTTGGATGGATTGTTGGCGTTGATTGCTAGCGAGAACAGCAAGGAGGATGAGGAGAAGGAGGAGAATGAGATGGATGGAGGGATGGAGAAAACGGTGGGTTATGATGATAGTTGTTGTTGGTTTGGATAATTATTAATATATATTTGAATACTCAATTCAACCTTCCCTACCACAACCACCACAGCCACCACAACCACAACCACCACAGCCTCTAACCACCACAACCACAACCACAGCCACAACCACTATCAAAACCACAACCACAGCCACAACCACAGCCACTAACACTATTCCACAAGCACCACAATCACCACCACCACAGCCTCTAACACTATTCCACGAGCAACTAAGTGATCCGAAAAATCACATGAATCTCTTACATACTGCGCTTGAGGAGAACATGAAAAAGGTGATGATGATGATTATGAAGAGGAAGAAGAGGAGGAGAAAGAGGAATAGAAGAGGAAGAAGAGAAAGTGGGGGATGATGATGATGTTGATGAGGATGTGGGTGCTTTAGAAATTAACAATTTTTCCAACTATTCTATTTTAAAACAATTCCAACAAGCTGTTCATTTACCACCATCATGCCCCTTCTCACCCCGCCACTCACCCAACACCACCACCATCACCACCACCACAGGTCGCTACCCACCTGGTTTCCACAGCGAGCTGGCAATACCTGACCACCGGCTACACCAATATAGAAGCTCAAATCCCACCCTCATCCAGAAGCATCCTTCATATTGTAACAGAGCAGGGGGATTTGGACATGTTTCAGATTATTTACGCCAAACTTCAATCCCTGAACCCATCCCTTCCCGCCACCTTCCAAGCTGTCCTGGGTCCAAGTTTTGAGGATACGCCCGTGGATAAGGTGGGCTGGGATATATGGGTTTGGGATAGGTGGATTGGGATGGGTGGTTTGAGATAGATGGTTTGAGATGGGTTTGAGATTTGTTTTAAACAATTTTTAAAAAATACAAGTCACCAAAAGCACGAAAATCAAAACCCTTGCCCACCTACCCATTCATCCTTTTTCCTTTCCCTCTCCCCCCAATCAGGTGAAAAGATTTCTCAACGCTAAGACAGTGATGAAGAGTGGCAATGGCAAACGCAGGGTAGGCTTGGCACACCTGGCTGCAATGAATGGGTATGCAGACTTTTTCAGAGTGATTGGGGGGCTGGGTGTATCCCTGGACGCCCCTGACTCGTGGAAAGAGACCCCCCTGATGTGGGCAGCCCAGAAGGTGGCTTGGGGGGAGGGTGGGGGTTGAGGTATTTTGTCATTCCAAGCCTTCCATTGAATCAAATTTTTTTCTATTGGGGCATATAATTTTTTAGATTATAGTATTTATTAATTCTAACCACCACGATTCCACCACCATGCCCACAGGGCAAGTTAGAAGCGTTCAACGAGCTGCTGAGGCTGGGTGTCGACGTGAACGCACAAAACCAATATGGCTGCACTGCTCTACACCTAGTCGTCACCAACAGACGACTAGAAATGGCGGTCATTCTAATCAACAAAGAGGAAACTGAACTGAACAAGGAACGAATCAAAAATCCCAAATCGATCGTCACCATGGTGGCAAAGCACAACGACGTTGAGTTGATGAAGATTCTCGTTCGATCTGGAGTTAGGGAGCGAATCGACCGGAACGTTCTCACCAAATCCCTTTTCATCGCTGCAAATCTGGGTCATTCGGAAGTGATCGAGGTCATCTTGGAACAAATTCCAGGTCTGACTAATTCGACAGACGACCTCGGAAATACGCCGGTGATGGTGGCAGCGAAGAATTTGAAACTGCCAGCCGTGAAAGTCCTGATCGGAAAATACAAAGCCGACATTGCCGTCAAAAACCACCTGCTCGAGACCATCTTTGATTTGGCGATGCGGCAAGAAGAAAACGACCTGCTGGTCTATCTAATGGAGCAAACAAAGTCAGACGAGATGCTCAAACCGGTGTATCTACACACCGCGGCCGCTAATGACGATAATGAGAAGATAGATTTCATTTTGAAAACGGGGAAAATGTCCCCACTACAGCTGGATGCCAACGACAACACCATCTTTCACACTTCCGCAGCTCATAACTCCTACAAGGTTGCTTTCATAAAAACTATTTTATAATTTCTCCCTTCATCCATCCCTTTTTTTCATCCATCCACCTAATCCATCCATCCAACAGGTCTTAGAATACTTCCTGGCAAAAGACGACGACTTGACCGAACTTCAAAACAGAGAGGGCGAAACACCCCTTCACGTCGCCATCAAAAACGGGAACCTGCAATCAGTTCGGACTCTACTCGACCGAAACGCCAGCAGTAACGTTTGCGACGCCTCCAATCAAAACGCCCTACACTGCAGCCTCTCCTCGCCACACTGCTGCTATGAAATCGTCGCGATGGTGCTGGAGAAGATGAAGCAGAGATGCCCCGACGACCTGAACGACCAGGACTTCGACGGGAACACAGCACTGCACTTGGCGGCGAAGTTTGCCAGGGGGGACTTGTTTGAGTTGCTGGTTGATCTCGACCCTAATGTGGAGAATATGCAAGGGGAAACTGCCCTGCACATGGCCGTCAGGATGGGAGGGCAGAGGGAGGTTGATGCGGTCTTGGAGCGTTTCTATACGGGAGACCGTTTGGATGTGGTGAACGTTGATAGGAGGGACATCAAAGGCTGCACTGCACTGTACAAAAGCGCCGAAATGGCTGACGTTAATAAATTCGAGTCGATAATGCGAAAAGGTGCTGACATAACTGCAACCGATAGCGAAGGAAGGTCAATTCTGCATAGATTGATCGAGAAAAGTGTCCAAAACGCCGCTGACGAAGAGAAATACGTGGTGATCTACGAGAGCATCGTCAAGTGGTCGGTCAAGTGGCTGTGCAAACGGGAGGGGTCAAGACTTCCCCTGGAAAACACTTCACACTACTACGAAGTGAGGCTCCAGGCGGTGAGATATTTGACCTCCAGGATTTACTTTCAGTCCTGTAATGTGCTCCAGTACGCTTCCACCAAAGGCGCTGCCAGTCTTCTAGCGTGTATCCTGAGAACTCCAAACGTCTACAAATTTGACGACACGTGTCCTATTAAAATAACCAAAACATTCCGAAAATCCATCTCATCCCCGCCACCATCCAACCTCATCCTATCCAACTACATTGTCTCCAAAAACAACGACAACAAGGCACTCTACGACATCACTTTCTTAATTCCGAGCACAAGAGCAGCCTTTGAAGAACCATCAGACTTAGAAGTGAACAGCAAAGGTCTCACAAGTATCATCAGCGACTCGAAGGCTTCAAGACTTTCATGTTTGGAACATATCGTTGACACCAAAAACGAGGAGTTTATAAATGACATTCTGGATAGGGAGCCCTTCAACTTCATGGTCTCGAAGTACTGGAAACTGTGCCGAAGGACTTACGAATTGTTGATGTGGATGCACGTCATCTTCATGATCATCTTCACCTACTTCACACTGCCATCCAGGGAATTCTTGAAACATCGCTTCAACGACCTCAACCACCAGTCCGACGAGAATCTTCTAGCGAAACGCTTTGAGTACGTGAAGAGCCTAGGCTGGTTGCTCATCTGGCCTGTCTTCATTCTGATCAGCAAGGCAGTCATGGCTACGTTCTACTTGATGAACGTCAAAGAGTGGACACTGTGCTGGAGGGAGGTCACATTGGGCGACTTCAAGGTCAGCGAGATAACCTCAGGTCTCATGCGACTTCCGGTCGGTTTGATGTTGTTCTTCTTCAACAATCTATCCAGTATTTCAGCTCTCATCTTCAGTTTCTCGAGCATCGCCTGGTTCATGATGGTGTTGTTCTCGAACAGCGTTCACGATTACCTACAATGCCTCGCCATCGTAATGATCTTCGGCTGGATGCACACGATAGCCTACGTGAAGGGCTTCAAAGACTGGAACGCCCTGGTGAGCATCCTGAAGCAGGTGATCATCAAGGACATCACGTGCTTCATCTACATCTACATCTTCGTGCTCATCTCATTCGGCTACGCCATGCACGTCCTCCTACAAGGCGACTACCACCTAGATCAAGACCACCGCTACAGCACTACCACCATCTACCTCACCTTCATGCGCATGCTCAGTCCAGGCAACTTGATGGACATTTCAGAGAGCAAGGACTTCGAAGCAGCAGGTGGCAGGGCGTATTTCATAAGGGCACTATGTGCCATCTACGCCATCTTCGGCACTGTGATCTTGATGAACATGCTGATTGCAATGATGAACAGCACTTACTCCGCGATCAGAGAAAACAAGTCGACGGCGTGGAGAATCGACAGTTTGAGTTTCGCATTGTGGCTTGAAAGGAACTTCCCGTGCGCCTGCTGGAGTGTGGTGTTGAAATTGTCAACGACGTACGATCGGGAGCAGAACAGGTGGTACATTCTGAAGGAGTCGCTAGAAGGCCCTGTGGTGGAGGAGAAGGAGGACGAGAAGGAATTGTCGAAGAGTGACAGTGCCCTGGCCATCGAGGCTTTCAAGGAGTCCAAAAAGAGTCTCGAAGCGATGGAGAAGATGACGGAACGGATGGCGAGGTTGGAGGAAGAAGTGATCGAGTGCCGAAATGAAATGTTATCGCAGCTGAGCGATGATAAGTCAGGAAGGATGATGATGACGGATCTGAAGATGGAGATGAAAAGAATACAGGAGCTTCTGACGCTTCTCGTCTCCCAGGAAACTCTAGAAGAATAGGGATGTGTCAAATGCTTTAAGAAGTTTCATAAATGGCCATTAAAACTCAAACATGTTTGATCTCCCCATATAATCTGCCAAAATGTTTTTAACATTTTTAATGAGTATTTGTCGCTTGCTTCATTAAATGTTACCCTATTCCCAGTTTCAATTTTTTTACATTATAAAAATATTTTTTGAAAATTAAATCACTTAAATTTATAATTATTTAAAAAACAAAAATGGTTTGAAATTTATTATTACAGTATATCAATGCATGGTATAATAGTTTAGTCAAAATTCGAGTAGTCTGACAGATGCTGTTTTTTTCTTAAAGTTACACTTTATTTTCAATGTTTAAATCTTTCAATTAACATTTATTGTAAAGGCATGTAATTACATTGTATTACATTTTAAGTTTTTATCATGTTGTAATGATTTTTAAATAGGATCTTAGAATAATTTTCATGAATGTTAAAACGATTTATCATTTAAAAGTTAGTAATCGTCTGCTTTAAGAAATAAACCGCGAAAATGAGTCATTTTTAATTTAAACGTCAAGAAGGTAGCTATAAATGTGAGCACCACCATAGAAAAATAATAATCATCATCATCACCATGATCATAATCATCATTATTATCATGTATAAGGCACGGCATGTTATTGTCGATCTGGGAAAAACAAAACAAAATCATAAAAAATCATTTCAAAATAGATGTTATGGTCCGTGGGAAAAGTCAAGTTTTGTGCGAATATTGCAAAAATAAAAATAATATCATGTCATTTCAAGGAAATTTAATTTTTCTCACATATTAGAAAAACACAATTATTAAAAACATAGTTTATAGATGTAAAAATAGATACTTGTTTATTGTTATAAATGTGTGAAGAAAAAGGCAAAAATACTAGCAAACTTTGTGATTAGGTAAGCCAACTTTAAAAACAACGAACGAACTTGAAAAACAGAAAAAAACGGATAAAAAAAGACAAACATTAAAACACACACAAATGATATTTTACCAAGATAATAGAATTTAAGTTTTTTTTAAATAGATGTTACTTTTCGTAAAATAAACAAAATATAAAACAATTCATCAAGTTCATATATGTATAACAGAAAATGTATTTACACATAATCAATTTCATTATCATCATCATCATGACCATTATCTTCAAATATAATACTTATAATAATGTAAAATAAAGTTTTTTAATGGCCAAAAAAGTGTTTTACACCAATTGAAAATCTTGATTTTGACATAAATAAAATAACTAATAAAAATAAAAACAAATTTTTAATGAGAAAAACAATAATAAAACAATGCCAAACAGTGATTAAGCCATTACAAACAATCCGCCAAACAATATGAGCTTTTCATTCCTTCATTTAATCACACATTCATCCCTCATTCATCTATCTAATTATGCATTTATTCATTTTTTTAAATATTTCTAAGAAACATAATCAAAACAAAACAACCCTGAAGACTGAAACTACTACTACTACCACTACTACTAATGCTACTACTACTACTACTAATACTACTACTACTACTACTACTACTGCTGCTGCAACTACTACTACTACTATTACCACTACCACCACCACCACTACTACTAATACTACTGCTACTACTACTACTATTACCACCACTACTACTACTACTACTACTTCTACTACTACTACTGTTGTTACTACGACTGCTGCTACTACTGCTACTACTAATACTACTGCTGCTACTACTACTACTACTACTATTAGGACTACTACTACTACTACTACTACTACTGCTACCGCTACTACTAATACTACTACTACCACCACCACTACTACTACATCAAAAGACATTCTCAAAGGCAAACATCATCTTCAGATTACTGACCACTCTTGCATCGGCCCCAAACACCATCATCAAGCCTCCACACGTGAATATATACAAACCCCCTTTCTGCCCTCCATCTTCCTCCTCCTCCTCCCCACTCTCGCCTCCCCTCAAAGCATCATTATCATCATCATCATTCCTCCATCTTCCTTCACTCCCTTTCTTTCCTTTATTCCAATTATTTCCTGAAAATATTGATAAAGACATCTTTTTAAAAAGAGCATTTATTCAATTTTTAAAACAAACAATTTCATTTTTTATGTATGTGTTTTAATATGTGTCCTTATGTGTGTTATTGTATGTATGTGTTTGTTTGCATATGTACCTGTGTATGCACCTGGATGTGTGCTTGTATCACTGTTTCTCCTCTTGCGTATTTCTCTGTAGTATGTGTCAGTTACTGCTGCCACATCGCACTGCCTTGACATCAACCAGTTGGAGGTGAGACCTGTTTTGATGATGACGATGATTATATGATGTGGTGTTGATGATGATGATGATGTGAAGATGATTGGGTGTTGTGATGTTAATTGCTGCTACCACACCTATAAAAACACATTCTCTCTCACCTCTTTCAATTCATCAGCATCTACACACCCCATCCACCCACCTGCCCATCCATCCCCCTTCTTTCAACCCACAATCCATCCATCCATTCATGCACCCCCCTCCACCCAAACACCCCCAAAACCCACCTCGAGTCACCATCATCTCCAACAAATCTCTGAACTGCGCGTGAATTTTTGCGTCTGCCTCGCTCACCCTCTCCCTCCTCATCACTCCAAAGAGTTGGACCAACTTTGCGCAATCATATTTCCTCGCCTTTTCCACTCCTTTCTTTTTTCTCCTCCCCCCGCACGCAACCTCCATGCATCTTTTCATCAACTCCACCATTCTCCTGTTGTTGCCTTCTTTCAACTCGACCACATTTGCCACCATTTCGGGTGGGACTTTGAGGATGGAATTTTGGGTGATGGTGGTGGTGGTTGTTGAGGGATTCCCACCATTTCTTGAGCTGGTTAATGGGTTTTCAGTGTTGACTCTTTGTGACGCCATTTTGTTTCCATCCACATCATCATAATGGGGGTTGGAATGGCTAAAAGTATAGATGGATGGGGGTGGCTTTTGGGTGATGGGTTGGTGGTGGTTTGATGGTAGAGCCAGATGGTGATTAGATGGGTAGAAAGGTGGGGTGTTAAAACCACCATACAAACTGCTTGGCGTTATTTTCTCTTTATTAGTTTTATCATCATTATCATCATCACCACCAATGTCACAATCACTCACCCACTTCATCACCTCCTCAACCATGGTCGATTCATAGCCACCAATACCCTCCTTATCACCACCATCATCATCATTATCAGTGTTAGCAAAGTTTGCCTCCACAATTGCATTGTTAGTCGTGTTACTGTTATCTTTTATATAACCACTGTTAGCGTTGTTAGCATTGTAAGCGTCATGAGAGGTGTTGTCGAAAGTGAAATTGACCACTTTTGGTTTGTTAAGTGATGGGTTCTCTTGGATACAAAATGGAGTGTGATTGTCGACGTTGGGCAAGTAGATGAACCTCTGTTTTTTGTGGTCTCCAATAACTCCGTAGTTGTTTCGATTGGTGGGTGCATAAGCCGACATTTTGGATAAATTTTGCACTTTTTATTTGGAGAGCTGTTAGGAATTATTGTGAGGTTTATTAAAATTGTAAATAAGCTTGGTATTGATACATATATTTGTGGTCAGAATTTAACAATAAGAAAGCTAATCTATCTGATTATCTTTGAAAGCACATGGCTCTGAAATTGTTAAAAGACGATTTAAGTTTGAAGTTTGTGATTTTTCAAATTTATTTTAGTAATGATGAAAATTATTTAACATTTTAAAAATAATATAGAAAATTATCAATGTTCAATTTTTACAATTTTAGAATTTATTTATCAAAACTCTCATCATTTTATTTAGATATGCTCATTATCATTTTAACTTTAAAAAATATTTTTTAAATATTTTTTCAGTAAATTTATGTTCTAATAACAGTTAAAACTTAACTCACTTTTATACCACTTTTAACCATGTGCTGCTTTCACTAAATGCTCAGTTAATTTTCTCTTAAATATATAGGACTGCGTATATATTTTCCAATTACAAACAATGTCTTCCAGACGACCTGAACACCAAGCGCCTGCCGATATAGTAAGTATATATAAAAACCTTCAATAGTAATCTCCAAGATTATTTATTTAATTTTTAAAAACATTTTATTTTATTCTTTCAATTATTTCACAAATATTAATTTCAAAAGTTTTATGGAGAGTCAGAAGCAAGAAAATATACGTCGAAGTAATTTTTTCATTATAAAACTATCCAAAACTCCTACAATCCAGCTTTCACCATTTTATCCAAACTTCTCTAATTCAACCAATCTTTTCACTATCATCATCATTAACATTTTTTCATTATAATTATTATCATCACCACCATAGTCATTATCACCACTATCATCATCACCATCACCACTTTAACCATTATCATTACTACTATAATCATCATCATCACCCACCCAGTTCTCGTATTATAGGGATACAGTCAGAACTGACCGAAAGGGCCTTGGAACTTCTTAACCTACCAGACGACCATCCATCCCTGCTTTTGGATGTGGGGTGAGTGGATGGTTTAATCCTATTTTATCCATAAATATATTTCATTCAAATAAAATCTCATGCATCCATCTATCACACACAAACAAATGCACACACACACACACACACACAATTCACCCATCCATCCATCCCTCTCAGGTGTGGATCGGGATTGAGTGGGGAGGTGTTGAGTGAAGATGGACATGTGTGGGTGGGTATGGACATTAGTCAGCACATGCTAGGCTAGTTATTTGGGGGGGGGAAAGGGAAGGGGTTAATTTTTTTTTTTGAGAACTTATTTTTTCTTTAGTAAAATGTAACCACAAATCATCATCTAATTTACTTAACTATTTGTAATATAATCATTTTTTTTATTCTAATCATCATCACCATCAATAACAACACAGAAGTAGCGATAGGTAGGGAGGTGGAGGGGGGTTTGGTGTTATCAGACATGGGTGATGGGGTGCCCTTCAGGGCTGGAGTGTTTGATGGCGTGGTCAGGTGGGTGGGTAGAGGAGTTGGAATGATTGATGGAGAGATTGGATTTGTTCTCCATTTTCAATTACATAAACACCCATTCACTTGCACTCTCAGCAACCTTCCACACACCCATCCACCCATTTCCACATACTCACCCACCTATTCACCATTTTTTCACTTCCATTTGCCTCCACCCACCCATCTTCACCCACCCACTTTTATCCACCTCCATTCTCCCACCCACCCACCCACCACTCCAGCATTTCGGCTCTGCAATGGTTATGCAATGCCGATAAGGGATGCCACAAGCCACCATCACGCCTCTATCGTTTTTTCACCATGCTCTATTCAGCCATGGTGTGTGTGTTTGTGTGTGTGTGTGTGTGTGTTTGTTGTGTGTGTGAGTGTGTGTGTGTGTGTGTTTGTGCGCGCGCGCGTGTGTGTGTGTGTGTGTGTGTGTGTGTGTGTGTGTGTGTGTGTGTGTGTGTGTGTGTGTGTGTGTGTGTGTGTTTGTGTGTGTGTATGCATTTGCATTTTGAATAATTTTGATTTTTTCGGTTACAGGCGTGTGGAGCAAGAGCTGTTTTCCAGTTTTATCCTGAAAACGACCAACAAGTAATTAGAATTTATAATAATTGTTGATAAGATTTATACTGATGACTTTTTTAAACACCATCATTATCACCACCATCTTCAAAATTCTCATCTTCATCGACACCACCATCGTTATCACCTCCATCACCTTCATCTCCATCACTTCCTCGGCCATCATCATCATCATCACCATGGTTACAGCTGAGTCTGATCATGTCGCAGTCAGTGAGGGCAGGCTTCGGGGGAGGCTTGGTGGTCGATTATCCCAACAGCTCCAAGGCTAAAAAGTAACTCCATTATTACGATGCTGAGGATAATGATAATAGTGATGATGGTGATAGTCGTTGTGATAATGATGACAGTGAAGATAATTATAATTTTTCTTTTTGAAATTTGTAAAAAGCAATTTTATTCCACATTTTATTCATCAATCCTTAACCCCATCCTCACCCTCTTCCACCTTTCTCGACTTCCTTCCTTCTTCTCCCTCCCTCACCACCCTCTCTCTCCTCCCTCCCTCTTCTTCTCCCTCCCTCACCACCCTCCTTCTCCTCACCCCCAGGATGTTTCTTCTCATATACACAGGGGGAGCGCCCCAGGAAATGCCAAAGGGGCTCGGGGAGGGGGGTGGGGAGACCATAGAATATTCTAAGTACGTTTTGGGAGGGAGGAGGTTAAATGAATGGGTGGGTAGCGAGGTCATGTGAGGGTTTTCTATTTTTTTCATGATTTTTTTTAATTCATCAACAAATTCACCAACCAATTCACCAATCAGTTAACCAACTAATTCACTAATCAATTCATCAAAGAACCAGATATAAAGACTTGAAAGGCAAGGATGCAAAGAAGGGAAAAGAGTGGATTCTAGCAAAGAAGAGGAGGAGGGAGAGGCAGGGAAAGTTAGTGGTGGTGGTGATGATGATGATGGTGATATTAGTGATAAAGGTGATGATGGAAGTAATGATGGTTGTGATTTCTACTTATTTTATAAGTATTTTCAATTTATTCCAGAGATGTGAGACCAGATTCGAAATATACAGCAAGAAAAAGATCAGGAAAGTTCTGACGAATCACTGTAATCACTATAAAAAATATTTTTTTGCATTTCGCATTTTTTCATTTAAATTTGAATTAATAAAAAAATTGTTTCAAAATTTAAATGTTGACTTTTTGGTTCTCTTTCCAGAGCGATAATCAATTCACATAATAAATTGAGTTACTTTTTGAGCTTTCGGAGGCAAAGCAGAAAGCAAAAGTATTTCTTTTTGCGAGAAAATGACTCAAATTTATTCTTATTCTAAAATTTGCAGTCTTTAATAATCGTCTCAACGCGTGTCTTGTCATCTGCGTTTTACGTCTGCTCCCTTCTCAAAAATTATTTGCAATTTTGAAGAAAAATTGAAGTTAATAATAAATGGAAAAAAGTTTTTAATGTCTTTCCGTTCCATCTGACCAATGCTACACACCAGTTGAAGCAAGCACTGATCACCATCTCCAAGAATGGGTTCATTTCTGGACGACAATATGGCGGCCATGAGAGAAAGTGAACAAAATGAAGACAACGAAAGAAAAGAGAAACGAAGGATTGAATGGTTAAAAGTGAACCAGACGAAGAACGAAAGACTCAGGTCTCTCTCGCAGTCAGGTGACTACCACAACGTTCTGATAGACATGGATCTGTATAGAAATGAAGATGAACCCATCCCAAACCCCAGTGTGGAATTTCCTTGTAGTAGCAATAATAAGAGCAATAATAATGCCAATTCTGTCATCACCTCACCCACCAAAAGCCAGCCACGAACAAGTATGTCCCAATCATTATTCATTTGTTTGTATTTTAAAAATCATCTCAAAAACCCCATCTAACCTTCATCCCAACCCCATCCTCCCCAACCAACCAAACAACCAACCATCCCACAGTTTCAAAACCCCTCCGGATCGGTTCATCTCTCCAAACACCGATGTCATCCCTCCTCCTTTCCGCATCCGTCAGTCTCCATGACAACTGCTCATCCCACGTGGGACCAGATGAGTTTGTCGAACTGATCCGTCGCAAACACGACTACTACTCACCTAACCTCTGCAGACCCGGCAACCGACGAAGAACCGTTCGTTTTTTTCTAGTTGTTTGTTAGTCAGTGTTTGTCATTACTTTTTTGTGTTCTTTGCTGCATTTTGCTCTAATTTTGTTACTTCCTTCTCACCTCTCTTTTATCCCCCCTCTCCATTCAGGTCTCAGAAAATCAAGCCTCTCTCACCACCAAATTTCCACCATCACTCCGTCTCAAATTCATCACCGAAACCAAAAAAACAATAAAAAAAGACTCCTCCCACCACCACCAGCAACAACCAATCACAAATGATGCTATTAATAGTCAACCAATCAGAAAAGACTCTGTTTGTAACTATCCAATAAGAAAGCCTGGTATAGAACACGCCCTCTCTTCACCCACCCAATCAACTTCGAGATCATATCATGCACCCCCATCCTCCCTCAATACAGATGATTCTATGTGTAACTTCCCAAAGGTTAATATTCTGTTCATAAAAGTTGCTCAAATCAAAATATTATTATTTTATTTTTTGATTTATTTAATTTAAATGTCAAATAAAAAAAAGTGTAAAAAATGTCTTACTCACTCTCAGTTCAATGTGGGCTCACCTACTTCGCCATACAGTTAGTCTTGCTGATTTTGTATTCACCTCAGTAATCAGCCCACTACCCCACCCCAACGAATCCAACTATCTTCCCGAATCTCTACCATCCAAACACACCCATTCCAACCTACTCAAACCCTCTTCCTCATCCACATCCTCCCTTCTTCAAAATCCCTATTAACTCCACTCCCACCTCCATCCAAACCACTCATCCACCCACCCAATCTCTCACCCTCCTTCCCCTAACCCTAACCCTCACCCCCCCCCTCCCAAGGTGACCTACTGCACTACGGCAGGTCCCCCTCTGACCACCTGATCCTCTGGAAGGGCGCCAACAAGCGCAATAAGATCATCAAGCTGTCGAATGGAGAGGAGGAGAGTATAGAGGAGGGAGATGAGGGTGGGTTAGAGAGGGGGGAGGGGTGGGTAGTGGAGAGGTGGTGGATGGTGGCTAAAGGGGCTGGAGTGGTGGAGGAGAGGGGAAAGATGTTGGAGTTCTAAAGTGGAGTGGGGATGGGATGGAATGGTGGATGTTGATGGGATGGGATGGTAGTAGGGCAAATGGAGCAGAAACTAAAAGCGATCGGTGGGTAGAAGATAATGATTCCAAAAAAATATCACACCCTCTCAAACACTCCACCTACCCATCTCTCCCAACCCACACACTCCATCTCCCCACCCACCCCTTTCTACCCACCTCTTCCTACCCACCCACCCCTTCCTACCCACCCATCCACCCACCCATCCACCGACCCACCCACCCACCCCTCCCCCACCCACCCACCCACCCACCCCTTCCCCACCCACCCACCAGGCCAACTGAACTTGGAGACCATCCTGGAGACCATCTTGCGCAACCACACCGCCTACGACTGCATGGAGGCGCACGCCAGGGTCATTGTGCTCGATTTGGACCTCAAGGTGGTCTGGGAAGGGGGTTTTGGGGGGGGGTTGGATGGGTTGTTTTGGAGGGGGGTTTGGGTGTGGTTTGGTTTGGTGGTTTTGGTTGTGAGGTTTAAGGGGGGGGGGGTTGGGTGTGGTTTAGGGGGTGGGGGGTTGGATGGGTGGTTTTGGGGAGGGGGGAGGCTGGGTGTGGTTTGGGGGGGGTTGTGTGTGGTTTGAATGAGTGGTTTTGGGGTGGGGGGTTGGGTAGGTATAGGTTGGATGTGGTTGTTAATTGGGAGGGAGAGGGGGGTAAAGGTGTGTATTTTTCTAGTTGTCAATTTGGAAAAGGGGTTTAAAATATATAAATATAAAAGACAAATAATAATCACTCTTGCAACATAAATGGCACCAATTTTACCACCACTACTACAACCTCTCCACCACAACAACAACCACTACCACAATAACAACAACAACGACAAAGGTGGGCTCAGCGTTTGATGCGATTGCCTACGACGGCATCCACGCAACACCCCTCTGGGACTCCCTAACTAAGGAGTATGTAGGTGAGTGGGTGGTGGGGGTAGAGGGTTGGAAGGGGTGGGGGTAGAGGTTTGGAAGGGGTGGGTGGGGCAGAGGGTTGAAAGGGGTGGGTGGGGTAGAGGGCTGGAAAGGGTGGGTGAGGGTAGAGGGTTGGAAGGGGTGGGTGGGAGTAGAGGGTTGGAAGGGGTGGGTGAGGGTAGAGGGTTGGAAGGGGTGGGTGAGGGTAGAGGGTTGGAAGAGGTGGGTGGGGGTAGAGGGTTGGAAGGGGGGGGTGAGGGTAGAGGGTTGGAAGGGGTGGGGGTAGAGGGTTGGAAGGGGTGGGTGGGGTAGAGGGTTGGAAGGGGTGGGTGAGGGTAGAGGGTTGGAAGGGGTAGGGTGAGGATGGTGAGGATTGGAAGGGGTGGGTGAGGGTAGAGGGTTGGAAGGGGTGGGTGAGGGTAGAGGGTTGGAAGGGGTGGGTGGGGTAGAGGGTTGGAAGGGGTGGGTGGGGATGGTGAGGATTGGAAGGGGTGGGTGGAGGTGGGTGTGTTTTGGATTGAGGTAAGGGGATGATAGTAGTAGTTAATTGGAGAAGGGTTGGATAGTTGAGAGAGGGTAGTAGATTTCATAGATGGATGAGAGGTGGGTGGTGGATTGGGGAGGTGGTTGGGGTGGGGAGTAGCCTAATTAGGGAGAGACCAACCCTATGCACCCACCAACCAGCCCCAACCACCCTTCCTCTGCCCACCCCACAGGCATGTTGACGATGACTGACTTCATAGCGATCCTGCAGCAGTTCATCGACCAACCAGACTTCCTCGCTTCTATGCGCTCCGACCCTGTGCGGAAGTGGAGAGGTGGGTGGGTGGGTGGGTAGGTGGGTGAATGGGTAGGTGGTTGAGTAGGTGCGTGCGTGGGTGGGTGAATGGGTGGGTGGGTAGGTGGGTGGGTAGGTGGGTGGGTAGGTGGGTAGGATGGGTGGGGTTATAGGTAGGTAGGTGGGTGGGTGGGTAGGTGGGTGGGTGGGTAAGTGGGTGGGTGGGTAAGTGGGTGGGTAGGTGTGTGGGTGGAGTTATAGGTGGGTGGGTAGGTTGGTGGGTAGGTGGGTGGGTAGGTGGGTGCGTGGGTGGGTAAGTGGGTAGGTGGGTGGGTGGGTGGGTAAGTGGGTGGGTAGGTGGGTGAATGGGTGAGTGGGTAGGTAGGTGAGTAGGTGTGTGGGTAGGTGGTTGAGTAGGTGGGTGGGTAAGTGGGTGGGTAGGTGGGTGGGTGAGTGGGTAGGAGGGGTTATAGGTGGGTGGGTGGGAATTGTGGGGTGTGGGTACGATGGGCGGGGCTTAGTGGGTAGGATGGGCGGGGCTTTGAGGGAGAGGGGGAGGGCTTAGTGCGTAGGCTGGTGGGGGTTTGGATGGGATTTGAGGGTGGGAGGGAGTGCAAAAGACGAGGTGAGTGTTTCAATATAAACTTGAAAATACTTCTCCACTTCAACACTTTTCCTCTAAAGACTATCTTCTGAGTCAATCTAACACTGGCACTGACAAAAAGAGCAGCTGTGGTGGAAGTGGTGGTGGTAGTAGTAGTGTTGGTGGTGGAGGTCTCACGATAAGCAGTACCAACAGCCTTCACCAGTTGGCTACTCACTTGCTAGAACACAAGGTGATTGATTGGTTGATTCAGCTGCTTTGGTGCCTTCTGATTGGTTCAATATTCGCCCAAGCCCCTCCCCCCCCTAAAATAAACCACCGCTGATCCATCTTCTCGCCATAGTTTCACCAACCAAATCATCTCCTCAGCAACAATCCCACACCGATCTCACACCCATCCCACACCCATCCCACACAATCCCACACCCATTTACCAATCTCTCTCTTCGTCCAATCAACCCCCAAGCTAATTTTTCAAAATTCCACTTACTCACCTGACCTTCTTTCTCCATCTACCCACCTACCCTCACCTCCTCCCCCATCTACCCTCACCCCCCCCCCCCACCCCCCATACCCCCCACCCATCTACCCTCACCCCCCCCCCCCCTCCCCACACAGGTTCACAGGGTGTTGGTGGTCGACCCGGTCACGCAGAACCCCCTCTACATCGCCTCCCATCGCAAAATACTGCGCTACCTGTGGAAAAAGGTCGGTTTAGGGAGGGGATTGGTGGGTGGTGGTGGTCTGAGTGAGGGTTTGTGGGGGTGGTGTGTGATAGGGGGTGGTGTGTGATAGGGGGTGGTGTGTGATAGGGGGTGGTGTGTGATAGGGGGTGGTGTGTGATAGGTGGTGGTGTGTGATAGGGGGTGGTGTGTGATAGGGGGTGGTGTGTGATAGGGGGTGGTGTGTGATAGGGGGTGGTGTGTGATAGGGGGTGGTGTGTGATAGGGGGTGGTGTGTGATAGGGGGTGGTGTGTGATAGGGGGTGGTGTGTGATAGGGGGTGGTGTGTGATAGGGGGTGGTGTGTGATAGGGGGTGGTGTGTGATAGGGGGTGGTGTGTGATAGGGGGTGGTGTGTGATAGGGGGTGGTGTGTGATAGGGGGTGGTGTGTGATAGGGGGTGGTGTGTGATAGGGGGTGGTGTGTGATAGGGGGTGGTGTGTGATAGGGGGTGGTGTGTGATAGGGGGTGGTGTGTGATAGGGGGTGGTGTGTGATAGGGGGTGGTGTGTGATAGGGGGTGGTGTGTGATAGGGGGTGGTGTGTGATAGGGGGTGGTGTGTGATAGGGGGTGGTGTGTGATAGGGGGTGGTGTGTGATAGGGGGTGGTGTGTGATAGGGGGTGGTGTGTGATAGGGGGTGGTGTGTGATAGGGGGTGGTGTGTGATAGGGGGTGGTGTGTGATAGGGGGTGGTGTGTGATAGGGGGTGGTGTGTGATAGGGGGTGGTGTGTGATAGGGGGTGGTGTGTGATAGGGGGTGGTGTGTGATATGGGGTGGTGTGTGATAGGGGGTGGTGTGTGATAGGGGGTGGTGTGTGATAGGGGGTGGTGTGTGATAGGGGGTGGTGTGTGATAGGGGGTGGTATGTGATAGGGGGTGGTGTGTGATAGGGGGTGGTGTGTGATAGGGGGTGGTGTGTGATAGGGGGTGGTGTGTGATAGGGGGTGGTGTGTGATAGGGGGTGGTGTGTGATAGGGGGTGGTGTGTGATAGGGGGTGGTGTGTGATAGGGGGTGGTATGTGATAGGGGGTGGTGTGTGATAGGGGGTGGTGTGTGATAGGGGGTGGTGTGTGATAGGGGGTGGTGTGTGATAGGGGGTGGTATGTGATAGGGGGTGGTGTGTGATAGGGGGTGGTGTGTGATAGGGGGTGGTATGTGATAGGGGGTGGTGTGTGATAGGGGGTGGTGTGTGATAGGGGGTGGTGTGTGATAGGGGGTGGTGTGTGATAGGGGGTGGTGTGTGATAGGGGGTTAATGGAGGAGTGTCAAAAAGGTCATGAAAATGTTAATTTGATAGGGATGGGATGTGAATTATTTTAAACTTTTTTAGGCGCTTCATACTCATTACGTATTCATGACCCAGTTACCGCCTCTGAATCACGCGCGTTCAACCACTCAAGTCTTCTCAAAGTCGGTCACTCAATTGTCATTGGGCAGCTATTCTAGGCTGGTGTCTGTGAGTGGGTGGGGTGGTGGTGGTGAGAAGGTGTGCTTTTTGTTTTTCGGACCATCATCGTCGTCATCATTATCATCATCATCACCACTATCATCATCATCACCATCATCATCAGGTCAATATGAACACTCCAGTAAACGAAGTCTTTTCCATCCTTTTGAGTCAAAGGTTACCATCATCATCATCATCATCACCACCACCAACATCATTTTCATCATCATCATCATCACCACTCCCATCATCATCTCCATCATCATCACCACTTACATCATCATCATCATCATCATCAGGCTATCAGGCATTCCTGTAGTGAATGACAACTTCCAGGTTGTAGACCTTCTCAGGAAGACTGACGTCATGGTTTGTTATTTTGTTGTTGTTGTTATTATTACAATTACTATTTTCATTAGTATTCTTCTTCTTCTTGTTTGTATTACTATTTTTATTTGTGTTTTTATCACTGTTTTTGTTGATATTGTTTTAATTATTATTATTACCATAATCATTATCATCATAATCATTATCACCATAATCATTATCATCATAATCATTGCTATCATGACCACGCCACGCCACGCCACTACCACACAGAGCCTCATCACGGACGGCAGCTTCGGTGACCTCTACAGACCCGTCAAGCACGTCCTAGCCTACCCTAGAAACGTCATGATGATGATGATGATGATGATGACCATGATGATGATGATGATGATGATGATGATGATATTTATAATTATAGTGATGAAAATACAGTATTAATATCAGAGTTGTGGTAGTAGAAGTAATAGTAATAGTGTTTTGACGTTTTTTCATTTAATTATTATTATTATTTTTATTATTATTTTTATTATTATTTTTGTTATTATTAGGGCTTTGAGGGGTTGTACAGCTGTAAGAGATCTGACTCCGCCTACAAGGTCATCTCTGCCATGGTGGATCTGCAGGTGCTGATGATGATGATGCTGCTACTCATGATGATGATATTTATAATCTTAGTGGTTATGATAATGATCGTTTTTGAGTGTGGAAAAGTAGAATTATTTAAAGTTATTTTTTTGCATATAATCTATTTATCAATTCATATTTTCTCCACCTACCCGTAAATCTTCTTTTTCTTCTCCCACCTATAACCAAAGGCCTCTCAACCCATCCACCCATCCATCACTAACCCATCCATCACTAACCCACCCACCCACCCATCACCCACACACCAATCATTAACCAACCCATCCATCACTAACCCACCCACCCACCCATCACTAACCCACCCACCCACCCATCACTAACCCACCCATCACTAACCCACCCATCACTAACCCACCCATCACTAACCCACCCACCACCCACTCACCCATCACTAACCCACCCATCACTAACCCACCCACCACCCACACACCAATCATTAACCAACCCATCCATCACTAACCCACCCACCCACCCATCACTAACCCACCCACCCACCCATCACTAACCCACCCATCACTAACCCATCCATCACTAACCCACCCATCACTAACCCACCCATCATTAACCAACCCATCCACCCATTCATCACTAACCCATCCATCAATAACCCACCCATCACTAACCCACCCATCACTAACCAACTCACCACTCACCCACCCACCCACCCACCACCCACCCACCACCCACCCACCCACCCACCCACCACCCACCCACCCACCCATCACTAACCCATCCATCACTAACCCACCCATCACTAACCCATCCATCACTTACCAACCCACCCACCCATCCATCACTAACCCACCCATCACTAACCCACCCATCACTAACCCATCCATCACTAACCAACCAACCCACCCACCCATCCATCACTAACCCACCCATCACTAACCCACCCATCACTAACCCATCTATCACTAACCAACCCACCCACCCATCCATCACTAACCAACCCACCACCCACCCATCCATCACTAACCCACTCAAGAATCCAACATCACCCACCACAGCTACACCGGGTGCTAGTGTTGGACAGGGAGGGTAGATTGGAGGGGGTGATAACAGTGTCGGATGTGATGGATCTGCTATTGAGGGTGGATGATGTGGTGGATGAGATGGTGGGTGGGGTGGTTGGTTGGTTGGGTTGAGAAGGAGGGTGGAAGAGGGTGATGGTGGTAGGGGAGGGTGTAGGGATGATGGTAATGATACAGGATTGTGTGATGGTTAGAGATTTATACAAGTGATCACCAATTTTTTTATTTATTCTTCCATCCATCTAACCACCCATCCACCCATCCATCTAACCACCCATCCATCCACTCATCCATCCATCCATCCACCCATCCATCTAACCACCCATCCATCCACTCATCCACTCATCCACCCATCCATCAGGAGGACAGTGATTAGAGATATTAGAATTCACGACCACTCTTGTAAATATGTGTGTGTATGTCTGTGTGCACTCATATCTTTGTTTGTGTGTGCTTATGTGTACGATTTTATGTGTATTTTCGTGCTTGTATGTGTATGTGTGCTTTTATCTTTGTGTGTGCATGTGTTTCTTTGTGCTTGTATCTATGTGTTTATATTTTCTTGTGTTTTGTATCTTATGTGTGTTGGTGTGTTGATGTTTGTGTGTGTATTGCTGTGTGTATTGATGCTTGTGTGTTTGTGTGTGTGTGTGTGTGTGTGTGTGTGTGTGTGTGTGTGTGTGTGTGTGTGTGTGTGTGTGTGTGTGTGTGTACTCGTGGCTGTTTCTGCGTTCTGATAACCCGTTCATACTACCACTAAATCGACTTATGAATATTATTTTTGAGTTGCTCATTATCTTTATTTTATTCTGTTTAAAGATGCTTCACACTCCAGCTTTAAATGAATTTTAAATCGCTTATAATTTAAGGAAATAATTAATGAATAAAAAAATCTAAATTAATTAATTAAATTTAATTATTCTATTAGCAGCTTAACTGACCAATTAACTAGTCAATCATTTAATTAAAAATCGATCTATCGAACGAATGTTTTGATCAATTAAATATAATTTCGAAAATATGTCAACAATTTTAATTTTAAATACTCAATACTGTTTGCTTTCGAGAACATTTAGTCCCAAATAAATAAAGTTGTTAATCTTTAACAACGTTATTTCACAAATATATTTTCATTTTGACTATCATAACCTTCTTTCTAGATGATTGACATACCACATAACTTAAGATTCGACGTCTTCTCTCCTTGATGCTTCGAATATAGTTGACTTCATCTTGTTTAAGCCCATATTCTCCTTCGCTTCGTTTCCATCCTTACTCCACCCTTCTTTCTTGTTTATTAATGTACGGGGCTTTTTATATCATTATCATCATCACCACTATCATTATCATCATCACCATCATTATCATCTTCATTAAGGGACGCTTAAGTGCTATTAATTATGTGATACAGCTTCTATGGTTTAAAGAATTCCGATTTTCAAAAATTATTAATCCTTATTCATTCGTTTCGCTTATATTATTTGTTATAGTTTTATTTTATTGTTAAACTAATTTTTTTTTTTAATTTCGTTCGGCTGAAAATCTTAATGCAATTTAATCTATTTGTTCAGACTTAAAATACATGAAAAATGAATTTTTATTACTATTTCAGACGTTTGTAGGACTTGCCAACTACCACTTCAATCAATTAATCATTTTAAATTTACTTTTAAGAACTCAATATCAAAAATAGAACTATAATAATAATAATAACTATACTTCTATAAAAAATCTAAATAATATAATTTCCATCAATTAAAGCGAGATTAATTTCTTAATTAGTTCTTAATTGGCCTCTCGATGGAGTGATTTACGAGGGAAAAGATAACGGTTGCTTTGATGTGTGCTCGCCAAGGTTTTTTCTATTTAATTAAATTAAATGATTAATTAAAAAATTATCGATTTATTAGTTCATTAAGTAGTTGAAAGTTACATCATTAACGTAATTAGCTTTTGATTTCGTTATGAAACTAACACATGTGTGTATAAGTTACTCACTGACACTTGAATAAACAAACGGTCATCTTAGGAACACACACAGAGAAACACGTAAACAACCCATCAAACACACATAAACACAGATTAACCAGAACACACAAGGCAATCAAACATACACACATAAACACACAAAAGAAACACACACTTGGATATATAAGAAGTCAAGCGACAGACTCACAGCACGTCAAGCCTTATCTAACGATTGAAGAAGTGTTCCAACAAATAAGAAATACATTATTATATTTATATTATTTATTTTAATATCAATATAAAATAAATTTATATAATATAAATGTGAAAGATGTTATTTAAATTTAATCCACTGAAAAGTGTTTGGTCAGTTATATCTAACAAATTGAGTTAACTGCTGAAGTCCATTGGAAATTGGGAAATGTCGCAATAATATCGTCTGCTGATACAACTATTACTAGTACTACTTCCACAACTATTACTAGTGCTACCTCTACAACTATTACTAGTACTACCATTACAGCTATTACTAACACTATTATCATTATCATCATGATCATCACCAACAATAACCCATGATTTGATCTACATCATCATCATTAAAATGATTGGAATTCCCCATACAAAATCATCATCAGTAGCATCGTCATTATCATTATCATCACCCTCATTATCTTCATTGTCGCTCACCAATTTAACAATCATTATCATAACTTTATCTTTTCCGATCTCTGGACAAACTCTGACAGGTGGGTTCCCACCTAACCATTTTTAATCTAAATTTCATTTTAATTAATCCATTAAACTACATTTCAAACATGCATCTCACCTCAAATATACCGGAAATATCACATGCCACACCATTAAAAACCAACCCTCCCCCCCTTAACCTCCAACCACATCCACCATCTTTTCTATCACCCTCACCTACCCCCAAAACTTTAATCACCTCCCCCCCCCACAAGAAGAAATCACGAACACCTCCAAAAACCAGCGATTTGTCGCTTGTTTCACTTCATTTGAGGAGGAATTTTCATCAATGGTGGCAAGGAATGGTGGATTGGTCGGATTCTGGAGGTTCGACGTGGAGGAGATCAGAGTCATGTGTAGGTGCGTGGGCGTAGTGTGAGGAGTGGGAGGAAGAGAAGGAAGGGTAGAGTGGGTGGAGAAAGAAAGGAAGGAAAGAAGGGTAGAGTGGGAGGAAAAGGAAGGAAGGAAGGAGGGTAGAGTGGGTGGAGAAAGAAAGGAAGCAAGGAAGGTAGAGTGGGTGGAGAAAGAAATGAAGGAAGGAAGGAGGGTAGAGTGGGAAGAGAAGGAAGGAAGGAAGGAAGGAAGGTGGAGTGGGAGGAGGAAGGAAGGAGGGTAGAGTGGGTGGAGGAAGGAAGGAAGGAAGGGTAGAGTGGGTGGAGGAAGGAAGGAAGGAAGGGTAGAGTGGGAAGAAAAGGAAGGAAGGAAGGAAGGTAGAGTGGGAGGAGGAAGGAAGGAGGGTAGAGTGGGTAGAGGAAGGAAGGAAGGAAGGAGGGTTGAGTGGAAGGAGGAAGGGAGGAAGGAAAGAAGGAAGGGTAGAGTGGGCGAAGGAAGGAAGGAAGGAAGGGTAGAGTGGGCGAAGGAAGGAAGGAAGGAAGGGTAGAGTGGGCGGTGGAGGAGGGGGTATAAAACTAGAAAATGATAATAATAATAATTTATTCGATTAATTCCATTAGTTTCTGTATTTCCCACCTTATCCAGTTCTTATAGCCGTTCTCTGAAATGCCTGGAAAGAACCAACAACAACAATAACAATGTTTACAACAACATTAAAAATGTTTATACCAACAACAAAATAAATAAAAATCATGACGAAGACAATGCGATGAATACAAATATAAATATTGGAAGTGTGAAGGAGACAAAAAGGAAAAGAGAAACAGCTGAGAAAACAATTAGGAACGATGATGACGTAGAAAACGACGCTGATGACGTAATTGTACCTAACAACAACAAAAATAATAATAAAAATAATAAAAACAATCAAAGGAACACAAATAATATAAGGAAACCATTTGAAAGCAACATTAGCCATTTCAAAGGAATTTCAAATCTCTGCTCCAGAACTAATCTTTACGAAGGTTGTGTGTGTGTGTGTGTGTGTGTGTGTGTGTGTGTGTGTGTGTGTGTGTGTGTGTGTGTGTGTGTGTGTGTCAGACTCAGTGTCTGCCTGCTGTCAAATGCTGACGCCGGTTCTGAAGAGACGTAAAATTATATTTGTGTAAACATTTCCGAAAATAATAATTAAAGATGTTAATAATAATAATAATAATAATTTTAATAATAAATAATCATTAAATTAATAATAAAAAATTAAAATTATAATAAACAACAATATTAATAATAACAAATAACCTAACTTAGAAAAATATAACAATGGTAATAATAAATCTAGGTTCACAGAGTTGTGTAATAGAAAATGATATGATTCAAATAAACTTAAATTGTCATTTGCGTCAACATCATCTTCACCCTCATCATCCTCATCACCCTCATCATTATCATAATCATTATCATCATCAGTATCATAATCATTATCATCATCATCATCATCACTGTTGGCTCTGGTTTAGATGTTATCCTTTGAGGGAATGCCGGAGAGCAATAAAAATGACGGCGATGATAATGATACTAGTCGGGGTTATGATAATGATAGTCATAAATATAATATATTATTATTATTTTTTATTTTATTTATTTTATTTATTTATTTTTGTGACATTCTGAATCTAGAGTCTGATCACTATCTACGCACTGTCTATGGGGTACAATAGAGGTGGTGCTGATGATGATGATGGTGATGATGACACTACTACCACTACTACTTCTCCTACTACTACTACTACTACTACTACTACTACTACTACTACTACTACTACTACTACTTCTCCTACTACTACTACCACTACTATTATTACTACTACTACTACTACTACTACTACTACTACTACTACTATTACTACTACTACTACTACTACTACTACTACTACTACTACTATTATTACTACTACTACTACTAATAATAATACTGAAAATTAAAAAAATTCTTTCAGAGTATGCTTTGAATCAGAAATGCTTAAGGAAAGCAGGAGATTTCAGTGTCAGTTGCTATGACGACTACAATGCAGCGCAACCACAACAACAACCACAACAACAACACTTTCAACAACAACTACAGCAACAACAAAACACCCAAAGATGGAATCCCAGATTTAAAAATCCACAGTATATTGTTCCACTGTGGTTCAGCAATGTGGCCGGGCAAAAATACATTTTTGATGATGATGATGATGGTGATAATGATGATGATGTTAATGATGATTATGGTGGTGGTAATGGTGGAGGAAGGGGTGGTGGTGGTGGTGGTGGTGGTGGTGATGATCAAAATGATGTTAAAGGTAATAAAAGGGGTAAAAAGAAGAGAGTTGAAAGTAGTGGTCTATTCAGAGACGCCTCTACAAACAACAAGCACAACGATGATGATGACACCATCAACAAAAACAAAATATATGAAAGATCTTTGATAACAACATCAGAGATGTGCAAGTAGGCTTTTTATTTATTTATCGATTAATCCATTTACTCATCCATCTACCGACTCATTCATTTTTTCATTCATCCACAACCATCAATCTCATTCACTACACGCACTCCTCCACCACCAATTGATTCATCCTCCACCCCCCCTCCTCAAATCCACTTTCCACCCTTCCCAGAAGTATTCTCCACCAATCACGTTGTCTGGAAAGGTCACTTAGAAATCACCACTGCCACCAATCAGCGATCGACTTGGCTATTGACCTACTTTCCATCTCTTTCTCAACCAATGAGAGGAGATGTTTTGAAAAGATGGATGGAAGAAATGTAAATAAGAAGAAGGATGATGTTAATGTAGGAGTGGATGATGAAAGAACAAAAAACGAAACAGAAAGGGAAGATGGTGGAATGAGAGAAGGAGGAGAAATGAATGAAAGAGGGTTTGAGATGAAAAAGAAACATGGGATTATGTGTTGGGAAGATCTTGAAAGACAAAAGAAGCACTATCATTATCATCACCATCGGAGACATTCTCATCTTCATCGTTATCACCACCATCGTCATCATCATCATGGTCATCTACATCATCATCACCACCATCATCATCATCATCAAAACGATGTAGAAACAATAAAGAGAGTGAAAATACGCCTTGGAGAGTTTGCCGGAAGTGATGATGATGATGATGATGATGATAATGATAATGATGATGATAATGATGAGGTAAATAATGATGACAACGAGACAAACAGAATAAGAAAATACTACAAGGTTTTGTATAGTTATGATTAAATTAATAATTATTATTACTGCTACTATACTTTAACGTAATTTGGCATTTTTATAAACTTAATTTTTTTAAAGTGTGAAAAATTATTTTGATTTTTTCCTTTCGACAGATATATGGATACGTGGAAAATCGTTTCAGACCATCATCATCATCACCACCATCATCATTATCATCAGTATCATTTTTATTATCATCATTATCAGCATTATCTTTATTGTTTCATCTATAATATTGAGCAAAGGATTGTTGGAACATTAAAGATATTAAAAATATAATGTACTTTAAATATGTATTGGCAAAGTTTTGGAACATGTGTTCGGATTTAAGTTTTATGAAGTTGAGAAAACATAATTTTTCTGTTTAAAAAAAATTATTTTTTTAATAAAAAAAAAGTATTTTGCTGTTGAGTCGTAGTAGAGTAGTAAGATAAAATACATAAAAAACAAAACCAACTCTCCTTTCTCTCTTTCTAGCCCCCCTCCCCCATACCCACACGCACAACACACACATACACACACACACACACAACACACACACAGACACTTACACACACACACACGCACAACACACACACACGCACAACACACACACACACACACACAACACACACACACACACACAAAGACACATACGCACACACACACACACATTACATTTATAGTTATAGATTGTCGTTTTGTGCTTAAATAACGGTACAGGTTTAAATCAATATTCATTGATTATTCCATAAGCAATTAATTCACCGTTATATGTTATTCTTTTTTATTTTAACTTTTATACTTATTTTTCTGTTATTTATTTCATCTACACATATGAACATCATTTTACTCCTCTATATAATACCTGAAAAGTAAACTCTTCGAAAAAATGGTTTTACGAAAAAGTAAATCAATTTTTTTTCTTTTTTCGTTTTTAAAAAGTTTATTTTTATTTGAATTGGTTTTGGCCGAAGCTTCAAATTGCTCAGTTTGCATTGGGAATGGAAGTTCAATTTTGAAGTCAGAAAAAATATTCGAAAAAAACGATGAAAAGAAGGCTTTAAGGGAAGAAAAAGATGACAGAGGAGAAGGTGTTGGAATAGGAGAAGAAGGTGGTAGGAGTGTTGGGGTCGAGTGGTTGAAGCGAGACAACTTAATGAACGTAAAAACGCTGATGAAGAGAAGTCCCCAGCTGATAAGATGCATGGACGGATACACCCTCCTGTCGTGTGGCCTCGACCACAGCAACCACATCGACCACAGCAGCCGCCACCACCGCATCTACACACACCCACTCGACACTTCAACGTGCGTTTGTTTCGCCAGCATCGCCACCCTCCTCACCAACCGCAGGATCCAATGCCAGGCCTGGTGTCACAAGGGCGACCTCAACACCACCATTGTAGCTAGTAGTCGACTTCTGTACCGAAGTATGCTCTCTCAATGTTCTGAACGCCAGAAGGTCCTTGCCTGTCACATGCAATTCAGTGCTGACTCCAAACAACTACCATCATCACCATCATCATCAGCACCGTCATCATCATCATCATCAGCAAACAGGTTTTTCGCCCCGGTACTGAATGGCGATGGCTGCCTATGCAGGGATTCGATCGGAGCGAAATGCATTTCAGTCTGCGCTGAAGGGGTCGTGGACTACAAGGTCGTCGTTTCGAAACCCGGAGACACCAAGGCAGCGTGCCCGAGTGGTCATTACGTCACCGGATGTGGAGCAAGTGAGCTTGCAATTGGTGGTCTGAGTAGTCAATACCCGTCTGCCTGGGTCTCCTCAACCACCTCCTGCTCCTGCTTCTACCCACAGTCTGTCTCTCTTCCTCCTCCTTCACCTTCTTCGTTCTCTTCCTATTCTTCTGGTTTTTACGCCATCTTCCAAAAACCAGTGGTGTGCTATGCAATGTGTGTGAAGGGATTGTCCAAGAGTGGAAAATAACGTTTTGACTTATAAAACTTTTCGATGGTGCTAGTCTTTTGTTTTCAGGATAAAATGCCTATTCATTCAAACACTAATTAAAGATTCTAATAAATTCATTTGATTGATTATTGATCTTGCTTTTGTTCATTCGAGATTATTGATGTAACTTTTTAATCAATTTTAGTTTTTTACTATGAACATCTCTTTTTTAGAAGTTTTCACTTTTAAACATCTTATTTAAACCTAAGCTGCGAACTATGAAAAAGACTTTTGTGAAAAACAACGATTTTGAAAATAACGACAATAGTTCAAAGTTTAACAAAGAAACAATTGTTGATAATAAAAATAATAATGGTAAAAAGAAAAAAGATATAATCACTAAAAGTATAGCACATCTGATAAGAATTGAGCAGCAAGAGAGTGTCGTTCAGATTTTTTCGCAAGTTTTTATTCCTTTTTTGGTTGCCGGATCTGGAATGGTTTTGGCGGGAAATGTTTTAAACACCGTCAAGGTCATTTCTTTACAATATTTAGACACACTATTTTCATTTTATATTCATAATAAATTAAAAATAATTTATATTGTAAACTTTGAAACTATAGTAAATTTAAATTTCAAAAAAAAACAAAAATATTTTTTAAAAAAAGTTTTAACTGCTTTGCAGGACTGGTCAGTATTCCGGAAGGTTCCTCAGATGCTGGTGATGGTGCCTGCCCTCTTGGGCCTCAAAGGAAACCTCGAGATGACCCTCACCTCTCGCCTCTCTACTCACGTGTGTGTTATGCAGATGAGGAAACACACATGGAAGCATACACACATAAACACATGCGAGCACACACACTCACACCTACACACACAAACATACACACACAAACACAGGCAAACTTAGGAACACTGAGAAATACAGAAGAAAAGAGACAATTAATTCTTGGAAACTTGGCTCTATGCCAACTACAGTCTATTGGTGTTGGCTTCCTAGCTGCAGTGGTGGCCATGTGGCTTGGTGGAGGTCATGATAGTAGTTGCAGTAGCTTAAGCAAACATGATAATAGTTTTGGCACTGATGATGATAGTAGTTGTGGTAGTGGCGGTGCGACTACATTTGCTTTGGTAGCAGTGTCTGCTATGTTGACCACATCCATTGCAAGTCTTGTGTTGGGTGAGTGAGTGGGTGAGTGCGTGGGTAAGTGGGTGGGTGGTTGGGTGAGTGGGTGGGTGGGTAGGTGGGTGAGTGAGTGGGTGAGTGAGTGGGTGGGTGAGTGGGTGGTGGAGGGAGGTGGTTGGGAATTGGGTAGGTAGTGAAAGGAGGGTGGGTGTGTAGTGTTGTAGAGGGAGGTGGAGTTAACATTTTAAACGTTTTTGACCATCCCTTATATGATGGTGATTATGATGATGTTGATAATGATGTTGGTTATGATGATGATCTCACACCATTCAGGAATTCTCATGATAGTAGTCGTAGTGGGCTGTAGCAAGCACCTGATCAACCCTGACAACATTGCCACGCCCATAGCTGGCAGTCTTGGTGACCTGATTACTCTCACGCTATTGGCTGGCGTTGCTTCTGCCTTCTATCACTTGATTGGTCGGTTGGTTTGGCTGGTGGGATGGTCTGATTGGTCGGTTGGTTTGAATGGTGGGATGGTCTGATTGGTGGGTTGGTTTGACTGGTGGGATGGTCTGATTGGTCGGTTGGTTTGACTGGTGGGATGGTCTGATTGGTCGGTTGGTTTGACTGGTGGGATGTTCTGATTGGTCGGTTGGTTTGACTGGTGGGATGGTCTGATTGGTCGGTTGGTTTGACTGGTGGGATGGTCTGATTGGTCGGTTGGTTTGACTGGTGGGATGGTCTGATTGGTCGGTTGGTTTGATTGGTGGGATGGTCTGATTGGTCGGTTGGTTTGAATGGTGGGATGGTCTGATTGGTGGGTTGGTTGGATTAGTGAGGTGGTTTACGGATAGATTGGTTGAGCTTTAAATTATTTTTATTGAAAAATTAGATTTTTTTATCGATAAATTATGTGCTTCATTTTAGTATTTCCATGTTTGTGGTGAAATTAATTTTAATTGTAATCATATTTTCATTCAGAATCGTCACCATGGGTGGTTTACATCACGATATTGTTCCTCCTTTCTTCCATCCCTTTGCACGTGTTTTTGTGCTTGAGGAATGAGTACGTTAGGGATGTGATGTGGAGGGCTTGGCTGCCCATTGTGGTTGCTATGGGGATCAGTAGGTAGGTGGAGTGGGTGAGGGTTGATGGGGTGGAATAGAATTGGATAGTGGAGAGTATGGGGCTTTATTAATAGGAATGGATAAAGGCTTGCAAATTGAGGTGGATGTTCTTCTATTTTAAAAATGGTTTTAAATGGGTTTAAAAATGGGTGAAAAGAGAAAAGATGTATAAATTTGGAATTTACTTTTCAACCACCACCATGGCATCCCCCACAGCTTGGCTGGCTCAATCTTGGACCACACCATCACTCAGTATACTGGACTTGCCCTCTTGCAGCCCCTCGTCAATGGTGAGAAAAAAAAATCAATTGAAAATTAATCCGTTTTTTTACCATTCTATTTTTCACAA
>OX030967.1:6988258-7015758 GCA_943735955.1 Piscicola geometra | reverse complement strand
GTTGCTGTAGTTGCTAGTGTTGTTTTTATCTTTATAATAGTTTTTTCTATCCATTTTCAGGGACTATAGTTATATATTTTTTAAAAAGTTCAAAAATTTCTTTTTCAAACAACCACAATCCTTTTAAAGGTAAAAACTTGAATATTGAAAATTATAAAACTTTTTCGTTTAAATGCAAAAAAAAATTAAATCTTTTTATTTTTTCTTTTCATTTGTCGATAATCACGGTCGCCCTCACCCACTTCAGCATCCATGCATCCATTAATATAGATGCGAATTTGATGAGGATGCTGATGATGAGGATGATGATGATGATGATGATGATGATGATGATGATGATGATGATGATGATGATGATGGTGATGATGATGAGGATGATAATGCTGCTGATGATGATGATTTTTAGCGCGCTTGATTGCCTCCAACACCCCTTTAAAAGGAAACTTAAAGGCTATAAAGAAGTCTTAGCGTCTTTAATGTTGAGTGTGTTGTTGTGTGATGATGATGATGATGGTTGTTGTTGTTGTTGTGTGGTGATGATGATGGCTACTGTTGTTGTTGTTGTTGTGTGATGATGATGATGGTTGTTGTTGTTGTTGTTGTTGTGTGCTGATGATGATGATGGTTAATGTTGTTGTTGTTGTGGATGTAGTTTTTGGAGTTGTTTTAGTTGATGATGATAGTTACGCTAGTATAATTAGTGTTGTTTTTATTAATGGTATATTGTTTTAGTTGATGTGGTTGTTATATGTTTTTGTTTGTTTAATTTTTTTAACAACTGTAAAATCATTTTATTAAATGAAAAACGTATTAAATCACATTCAACAAACAATCGAACCAAAGAAACTAAAAACACTTGCCTACGTCATATAATGAATAATAACACTTGTAGCACTTTATTTGCGCAACAAATAACTTCCATGTGTGTGTGTGTGTGTGTGTGTGTGTTTGTGTGTGTGTGTGTGTTTGTGTGTGCGTGTGTGTGTGAGTGTGTGTGTGTGTGTGTGTGTGTGTGTGTGTGTGTGTGTGTGTGTGTGTGTGTGTGTGTGTGTGTGTGAGTGTGTGTGTTTGCTAGTGACGCACTTGCGCCTGTCAGAACGGAAGTGACATCACCTTGTGGAAGGATGGATGAGTGGATGGAGTTGGGGAAAGGGGGATGGAGGGAAGGATAAAATGGTGGATAGAAGTTTCAACATTCGAGCATCAATGACTGAAATGGCTTCTGCAATGAAAGGTGTTGGCTAGTTTCAGCTTTCAAAGGCGTAGTTTTGTGTTTGTATAGGATTCCTACAGCTTCCTAAGAGTTTTTGTTGAGGTTTTTTTGCATGCAATTTTTTTTGTAGATTGTTGATACTAAAATGATGTAATTTTATTAGATTAATATGCTTAGGAATACTATTAAAAACCTATTTCTAATAAAATATCTTTTTAACTTCCAAAAATTTATATATATATAAAATACTAATTAGATTTTTCAGCAAAATGAGTTTTTTTTATGCTCATGAGATTTTATATTCTAGTCATTTAAATACTTTTAATCGAGTTTGCTTTTAACTATCAAATGTCCTCTAAGGAAAAAAACAACTAAAATGTCTGCATATCTAGAAAAGTTTCGGCATTTTCGCTTGGCAATAAAACAAAATGGAGGTCTAGGTGGATCACTCAGAACGCTTTTTAGGTTTGCAAAAAATTGCAAATAAAACAGAAATAAAAACATAATTTGTAAAGGTCTCCATTAAATTACTTAAAATCACTTTTATAAATTGAAGTTAAATTATTAAATATTTTAGAATATTCTCTACAGAACAGACGAGTTGAAATGGGGAGACCACGTGGGCACTGACGCGAGTGGCAACAGATACTTCCAGAACAAGATGTACTTCATGGGTTTGCTCAATCATCCATCTTTAATTTTTTTTAAATTTACAATTAATGTTTTCCAAAATATAATATATGTAATTAAAACTATCCATATAGTTATTATTTTAATGTTATTAATAAATAAATTAGGTAATGAAAATGTAAATATTTCAAATGGTCTGCAGGCCGCAGTAGGTGGGTGAATTACAGTGACAAGAACTTCGGCTGGGACTATGATGCAAGTCAAGTTCCACCAGAATGGTGCATACTAACAACAACAATAATCATAACAATAATAGTAATAGTAATAGTAAATAGTAATAATAAATTAAAATCTAAATATTGTTTTTATAATAATATATAATGGCACAATAGTGATGATAATGATTATAATAACATCAACAATACCAGTATCATTAATTTATTTAATAATTAAAATATAATATTGATTATGAGATTTAAATTGAATAATTATAATTATGGTAATTAACCAACAGGCACAAATGGCTGCATTACATGACGGATGAAGTGCCCACCAAGTCGCAAGATGTCAAGTCAGTCGTGGTGGTGATGGTGGTGGTTGGAAGGGGAGAGGGGGGTGGTGATAGTGGTGGGAGGGGAGAGGGTGGTGGTGGTGGTTGGGAGGGGAGAGGGGGGTGGTGGTGGTTGGGAGGGGAGAGGGGGGTGGTGGTGGTTGGGAGAAGAGAAGGGGGTGGTGATAGTGGTGGAAGGGGAGAGGGGGGGTGGTGGTGTTGGGAGGGGAGAGGAGGGGTGGTTGAAGAGGGTTGTGAAGATGAGAAAGGAGTGTGTGTTGCAGTCATGGAATCATCATCATCATCTTCCCAAACATCATCATCATCATCTTTCCAAACATCATCATCATCATCTTCCCAAACGTCATCATCATGATCTTCCCAAACATCATCATCATCATCTTCCCAAACGTCATCATCATCTTTCCAAACGTCATCATCATCATCTTCCCAAACGTCATCATCTCCCCATCATCATCATCATCAGGTATGACTGGTTGCTGAAACACGATGAGAATGTGAGCGGAACCACCAAAGCGTACTACCCCTACAGCACCACCAGGCGAGTGAAATAAAACTTTAAGGGAAATTCGCATTACTTCATGTTTGGAATTTTATTTAAAGGTATTTAATGAAATTTTAAATAATTAAATTAAGATATAGATTTCATTTTCACGAATTTAATTTTAAATGGTACTAAATGTGCATTTATTAATTAATAATTTCAATTTATTTAATATATAATGTTTTGAATAAAAAAATATATTTTAACCACAGGCCTAAGATCCAAGCATGGAATCCGAATGCAAAATGAAGTTGTGGCAAGTTTGGATGGAGGAGGGTGGATTGGGGGGGGGCGTTTGGCAATTTTTGTAATGTCATATAGGTGTCTAGAAGGTGGAGGGGGTGGGTAATGGAGTGATGATTTGTTGACTGGGGAAAATGATATATAATATAATTTATATAGGGTATAACTATAATAATAATAATTATTATTATTATTTTTATAATTTAATAAAGTTTAATTTTGTTGTTTGGTAAAAGTTAAAATTTAAACATTTTTTGGTTAAACAAATATCTTCGAAATTCCAAAAGTTAGTGGAACTAGTTTATTGAAACAATAAAACAAAAAAGTTGAATTGAAAATGTAAAAAATGTTTTTTGGAAAAAAATCTTCAAATAACTGGAAAACGTGAAAAATAGATGGAACATCAATTCGAAAAATGATTTTTCAAAATGTATTAAAAAATAATATATTTTTTCACAAAAATGTTTCAAAAACTACAAAAGTATTCTTTTTATGAAAAAACGGAAAAAATTAATGCAAAACTGAAACTGGTTTTTCATTCAAAACTTTAAAAAAACGTTTTTTCATATTGTATCGGTTCTCCAGCTTGAGGCACGGTTGTAGGACTGAGACAAAAAAACAAAATCATAGTTGAAAAAAAATAATTCTCATTAAATTTTTTTAATTTTGAAAAACTAATAAAAACTTACAAAATGCTCTGCGTCTGGATCAAACTTCGAGCCATACTGAAAAAATAAAAAATTAAATAATGAAAAAATTAATAATATTTTTCTATTGAAAAATCTTACATTGTAGTCTGTCAACGTATCTCGTTGCGTTTCGATCGCTTGTTCATTTGTTTCAGGAGATCTTTCCGCCTTGTGCTGAGTCGGGAAAAAATTATCTTCAAATCACTTGTTTCTTTTTTCTTCAATCAGCCATTCATCAAATTTCCATCCATCCCTTTTTTAACCCAACGATCTTTGAGTCTTCAACAATCATTCGTTCACTATCACCCTTCCACCCACCCACTCACCCCTCCACCCACCCACTCACTCACCCCTTCACCCACCCACTCACCCCATTCAATCATGCATCCTTTTTCATCCACGCACCTCTCTCAAGTAACCCACTCATCCCCTCCTTCCTTCATTCTTCCATTCACTCTTCCCCTCTCTCCCACCTTCCACTCCACCCTTCCACTCCACCCCTCCATCCCTCCACTCCATCCCTCCACTCCATCCCTCCACTCCATCCCTTCACTCCATCCCACTCCATCCCACTCCCTCCACTCCATCCCTCCACTCCATCCCACTCTCTCCACTCCATCCCACTCCCTCCACTCCATCCCACTCCATCCCACTCTCTCCACTCCATCCCTTCACTCCATCCCACTCCATCCCACTCCCTCCACTCCATCCCTCCACTCCATCCCCCTACTCCATCCCACTCACTCCACTCCATCCCTCCATTCCATCCTTTCACTCAATCCCTCCACTCCATCCCTCCACTCCATCCCACTCCATCCCACTCCATCCCACTCACTCCACTCCATCCCTCCACTCAATCCCTCCACCCCATCCCTCCACTCCATCCCTCCACTCAATCCCTCCACTCCATCCTTCCACTCCATCTTTCCACTCCATCCCTCCACTCCATCCCACTCCATCCCACTCACTCCACTCCATCCCTCCACTCCATCCCTCCACTCCATCCCTCCACTCCATCCCTCCACTCCATCCCTCCACTCCATCCCTCCACTCCATCCCACTCCACCCCACTCCCTCCACTCCATCCCTCCACCCCATCCTTCCACTCCATCCTTCCACTCAACCCTCCATCCATCCACTCAACCCACTCCCTCCATCCCTCCACTCCATCCCACTCCCTCCACTCCATCCACCCACCACTCACACATATATCGACGAATCTTGCTGGGGGAACGATTTGTTTCTTGAAGAGTGCCACCCAGTCAATCGTCTGTCGAGTGCATGCAAGCAAGCGTGCTTTTATGTATGTATATTTGTATATGTGTTTGTTTTTATACATACACATGTGCATTTGTGTATGTATATTTGTGTGTGTGTGTTTTTATACATACACATATGCATTTGTGTATGTGTTTGTATACATACACGTGTGCATTTATGCATGTATATTTGTATATGTGTTTTTGTATACATAAACGTATATTTGTATGCAAGATAGATAAGTTTAGAAACATTTTTCTCACCCAATCCACTCCCACCCAATCAACCACCACACCATTCCATTCCAAAGAAACAATTCTACAATTTCATCCGACCCTACAAAATAAATTTTGAAAAAATATTTTTATATTTATGGCATGGTGCCTAGGTTTGTGTATGTATGTGGTACTCTGAGCTAAGCCTCTACGGAGCTTTCTAAGATTCGACTGCAGAAGTTAAGGCGATTAAGTCAGGAGTTTTCGTTTTATTTTCAATATTATTTCTTTTATTTACAAAAATATTTTTGAAATCTTTATATATATTTTATTAAGTTTAAAAAAAATATTTGTTAAACTTTTTAATATTTTAGTATTGTTTTTATTTTCTTTTCAATTATACCGTTCACTTCGTCTTCTCGTCATTTAGTTTTTCCATTCTTTCACAGTCTTTCACAGTCATTCATAGTCTTTTTTCCCACTTTTTTTCTCAATTAAACTCTAATAAAAAAAAATTTTTTTAAATTCTTTTTTTCACTCAAGGTACTTTTAAGTAACTTACAAAACCAACATTTTTATTCAATCTCACATGATCCATTTACTTTCTGACAATCTTTTTTTATTCATCTTTTATTCATCATTATAGTTTTTCTATTTTTCTTATTTCATTAATCCTTTTTTATATTTTTTTATTTTTTTCCAGCCTTCCTTTTTTGAATTCCTTTATATATTTTCTTCTAAATCGCATTAACTTGCATTTCAAAATCTAAATCGAAAACATTACGATACAATGAAATTAAATTAACTGCCAAAATAAAAGAAAAAACATCTTACCTAGTGGAAAAAAAGCAAAATAGAAAAAAAAAAAAAAGACAAAAACAAAAAAGACAAAAGCAAAATAGAAAAAACATAATAGATAAAAACAAGATAGAAAAAAAATAGACAAAAACAAAATAAATAAATGAAAAAAATATAAAAAAGCGAAATAGCTTCATAAGTGGCATAAAGACAAGAATCCTAATAGAAACCTTGTAGAATTGGTGGCTCATGACGTCGTGGGCTCCATTGGGACCCCTGCCCAGCCTCTGAGAAGGTACCAGGTGCAAGAGCTGGTGGGTGGGGATTGAGGTAGTGTGTGGGAAGAGGGAAGGGGGGGAAGGAGGTAGTGTGTGAGGGTAGGGGAAAGAAGAAGTGGAGATTGGAGAGGGTGGGTGATTTGATAGAAGGGGGGTTGGAGTGAATGAGTTGGTAGAGGGATGAGTTGACAAGGGTGTGTAGAAGGCAAATGGAATGAACGAATTCATACATGGTGTGGTGAAAGAATGGGTGGATAAATGGATGGATGGGTGGATGGGTGGAAAGATGGATAGACTGGTGGATGGATGGAACGACTCTACAACTATCAGCGTTCATGCGCAAACTGATTGTAATGCACTTTTAAATATTTGATGACATAAGGTTAGCAAACTTGCCCATCGGAGCGTGTCTTGAGATTTCGTTGAAATCAAGTGGAAAATAGATTTTCACATCCATCCATCCATCCATCCATCCATGCATCCATCCATCCCTCCATGCATGCATCCATCTATCCATCCATCCATCCATCCATCCATCCATCCATCCATCCATCCATCCATCCATTTATCCATCCATCCATCCATCCATCCATCCATCCATCCATCCATCCATCCATCCATCCATCCATCCATACATCCATGCATCCATCCATGCATGCATGCATCCATCTACCTGGATGAGAAGATCCTCCGATGTCGAACTTAATTCATTCTGCTCCAGTCTCAAACAGGGCTTTGTGAAGACGCACTGAAGGATGGAGAGGTGGATGAATGGATGAAGAAGTGGATGAATGGATGGAGAGGTGGATGAATGTAAAGATGGATTAATGAATGGATGGATGGATGAAAGAGAAGGAAAGTGGGTGTGTAGATGAATGAGCAAATGGATAAACTTTAAAGAACTTTCGAATGGATTAATAAATTCGGAAAAAAAGAAACAAAACAAAGGTAAAAAAAAGTAGATGACAAAAAAGAAAATGTATAGCCGTGTAGTCTTTTCATTTTTCTTAAAAAAACTAAATCGTATCTTCTCTTGTAAGAATGCATTCCAGTTTCGCAGAGTATTATGCCTGCAGATTCGGAAGAGACTTTTTGAAAGTTTTGAAATTTATTTCTCTATGTTTGTTTTTTTGGCTTCTTTTTTCGGTCCATCTTAGGCGACAAGTTGCGTTTGAAAACAACTCGCAAATGGCTGCTATTTTCTACCACCATCATTCTCTTCTTCATCATCACCTCCACCACCATTATCAGTACCACTACCACCACTACCACCACCACCACCACCCCCTCCACTCTCCCCACGACCATCACCATCATCATCATCATCATCACCATCACCACCACCATCATCACCATCACCACCACCATCCCCATGACCACTACCATCATCACCACCACCACCACCTCCACCACCATCCCCACGACCACAACCATCCTCACCACGACCACTACCATCATCATCAGCACCACCACCACCTTAGAGGTGAGCATAGCATGTATGACGACTCCAAGCGACCAGAAGTCGCAGCATCTGGTCGTGAAGTCGCAAGGTTTGAAGAATTCGGGAGCTTTGTAAATGCTCTTGCCTGTGGGGGAGGGGGGTAGGGGGAGGGGGGGTGGAGTGGTAGAGGGAGGGGTGGGGTGGTAGGTGGAGGGGTGGGGTGGTAGGGGGAGGGGTGGGGTGGTAGGGGAAGGGCGGGTGGTAGGGGGAGGGGGACGGGTGGGGTGGTAGGGGGAGTGGTGGTTGGAGATGGTGGTTAGGGGTGGGAGGAAGAATTTGGTTGGGGGGAGGGTGAGAGATGGTTAGATGGGTGGTGGTGGGGCAGTGTTGATGGGTTAGGTGAGTGGGTTATGGGGGTGGTTAGGAAGTGGGTGGATGGTAAGTTAGTGGGTGGGTTGGTAGGTGGGTTAGTGGGATGATGGGTTGTAGATGATTTTGCTGGTGTAAAAATATGAAAAAAAAATAGGAGTAGGGAGAAAAAAGGAAGGGTAAAAAGAAGAAAAAAAAAGGAAAGAGGAAGAAAAATACATAAGAGATGAGGAAGAAGGAAAGACGAAGGAGAGAAGAAGGAGAGAAGAAAAAAAAGAGAAGAGCAGAAAAAGCATTCTGGAAAGAATTGCGATTTTCCTTTCAGCCTCCCAAAATGAACGTAAACATCTTCTGCTTACACTGCCAACGGAAACACCAATCAAATCTTGCAAAAAAGCAGCAAGAAAAATTGGAAAAATTAAGAAAAAATATTTCAAAAAAGAAACAAAAAAACAGATGGAGTGGGAAGAAAAGAAAGAAAATGAATTGAAACGTTAAAGCAGAAGGAAATGATTGAAAAAAAAGGAAGTTGTATAGGAAAAAAAGAAAAAGTTTTGCCAATAATAAAATTAAGGAAAATAGATTAAAATACGGAATAATTTTTTTCTGAAGTTTGGCATTTAAAAATACTAAAGTGATAACAAAACAATAAACAACAATAAATAAATAAAATGGTTGAAAAAAACATGTTAAAAGCGTTAAAAACGAAAAAAAAACATTTTAAAAGCGTTAAAAACGAAAAAAACGAAAAAAAACTCACCAGACTTATCGAAAAGCGGTGTTTCGTGGGTGATGTAGGGAATGGCGAAATCAAAACCCACCAGTTTTGCATATCCACAACAGTCCAAAACCACGTTTTCCAGCGAAACATCCCTGCGAGAGTTTATTAGTCTATCGTTTTGCATTTTTAGTGGTTTTTTAATAGACTTTTTTGTTTTTAGATTATTTGAAAACAAAAATTAAAACTTTTATTTTGAGTTTTGATAATTTAATTTAAAAATAATATTTTTAAAGTTGAGCGGCTTTGCATATTAAAATCATAAATTTCATAATCTGATTTATTATTTATTATTATACTTTTTTCATAAATTTTCCTAGATTTTAAAGGTTTTCAAATAAATTTATTTTTCTACAAATATTTATTGTTGGAGAAATTAGTTTTCAAAATGGTTAACAAGTTTTGCTTTTCAAAGTTTTTTCCGTGGAAAAGTTTATTGTTTTTATTTGAAAATACTTTATTTTAGTTTTTGAAAATTTAATTTTATCGCTTCAAAGTTTTTCAATTTCCGAGTTTTAAATTCCAAATGTTTTAATTTATTTTATAAAATTAAATCTCCGCCTTAATATTCATAGAGGATTCTGGAGGTGAAAAGGCATATTAAAAAGAACAAAAAACAATATTTTTTAGTAATATAAATTTAAAATCTTTGAGGAAAAAAATGTATATATACAAATTTATTCTTTAAGAAAGAAAAAAATATTTGTAAAACATAATAATAATAATTTTTCTAAATAAAAAGTCTAAACTTTTCTTTATAAATCCTGCTCAGCATTTTTTCCGCTCGAATTATTGTGAAAATTGGAAAAGAGTTTTAAAAGAAAAATCAAAATATCTTTTTGAATTTGAATTTTTAACTAATAAAATCTTACAAAACTTCGCAAACAAAAAGCTATTTTTTGGTTTGAAAAAAAAAAAAAATAAATAATAAAAATTTTTTTTCTTTAATTAGAAACTAGATCAAAGGACCTCAAGCATCAATTGTTTTATTAATCAAGCAAACACCAAAAATCGAAAGACAATTTCGTGATCTCAGTGTACAGATAAGACTCATTTAAATTGTTTCTTTTTTTTTTTACAAATTTATTTTAAATAAGATTTTATAAAATCGCTTTTTGAGTTAGAATAGCCAAAAAATGAGTCCTATTTACGCAATTTTTTAGAGATAAAGTTTTGACTTTTTTCATTTATATCTTTTTAATCTTGAAACTACATCTTTTTTGACAACGAAAAATATTATTTCAGAAAGTTTTTCATTTCCGAAAACTGACAAATGCACAATAATTTTTCTCTAAAACTTCACACACTCATCAAATTCTGAAATTTCTTTGAAAATTATTTCCCTTTTCTAGCCCCCCAACCACCCATCCCCCAACCACCCATTCCCCAACCACCCATCCCCCAACTACCCACCCCCCAACCACCCATCCCCCAACCACCCATCCCCCAACCACCCATCCCCCAATCACCCACCTCCCAACCACCCACCCCCCAACCACTTATCCCCCAACCACCCATCCCCCAACCACCCATCTCCCAACCACCCATTCCCCAACCACCCACCCTCCAACCACCCATCCCCCAACCACCCATCCCCCAACCACCCATCCCCCAACCACCCATCCCCCAACCACCCATCCCCCAACCACCCATCCCCCAACCACCCATCCCCCAACCACCCATCCCCAACCACCCATCCCCCAACCACCCATCCCCAACCACCCATCCCCCAACCACCCATCCCCCAACCACCCATCCCCCAACCACCCATCTCCCAACCACCCATCCCCAAACCACCCATCCCCAAACCACCAGTCCCCCATCCACCCATCCCCCAACCACCCATCCCCCAACCACCCATCCTTCAACCACCCATCCCCCAAACACCCATCCCCAACCACCCATCCCCCAACCACCCATCCCTAACCACCCATCCCCCAACCACCCATCCCCCAACCACTCATCCCTCAACCACCCATCTCCCAACCACCCATCCCCCACCCACCCATCCCCCAACACCCACCCCCCAACCACCCATCCCCCAACCACCCATCCCTCAACCACCCATCCCCCAACCACCCATCCCCCAACCACCCATCTCTCAACCACCCATTCCCCAACCACCTATCCCCCAAGCAGCCAACCTTTTCCACAAACACCTACCCCCCTCCCCTCCACAAAACAAACACAAAACCACCTAATCATTCCTCTCAACCCATCATTTTTTTACATCTCCATTTCAATTCCTCCTCCTTCCCCCCTCCCATCCTCCATCCCACCCTCCCCACACCCTCCCTACACCCACCCACCCTCCCCACACCCTCCCCACACCCTCCCCACACTCCCAACACCCTCCCCAACCACCCTCCCCACACCCTCCCTACACCCTCCCCACACCCACCCTCCCCCCACCCTTCCCACACCCTCCCCACACCCTCCCTCCACCCTCCCCACACCCTCCCCACACCCTCCCCACACCCTCCCCACACCCTCCCCACACCCTCCCCACACCCTCCCCACACCCTTCCCACCCTCCCCACCCTCCCCACCCTCCCCACACCCTCCCCACCCTCCCCCCACCCACCGATGGCCTATATCGAGCGAGTGCAGGTGTTTGAGGGCGAGAAGGACACAAGCCGAGTAAAAGACCGCCTCTGGTTCATTTAGGGTGGAACACCTGGATGCATGCATGGATGCATGGATGCATGGATGCATGGATGGATGCATGGATGGATGGATGGATGCATGCATGCATGGATGGATGGATGGATGCATGGATGGATGGATGGATGCATGGATGCATGGATGCATGGATGCACGCATGGATGGATGGATGGATGGATGGATGAATGGATGGATGGATGGATGGATGGATGGATGGATGGATGGATGGATGGATGGATGGATGAATGGATGGATGGATGGATGGATGGATGGATGCATGGATGCATGGATGCATGGATGCATGGATGCACGCATGGATGGATGGATGGATGGATGGATGGATGGATGGATGGATGGATGGATGCATGGATGCATGGATGGATGCATGGATGGATGCATGGATGGATGGATGGATGCATGGATGCATGGATGCATGGATGCATGGATGCACGCATGGATGGATGGATGGATGGATGGATGGATGGATGGATGGATGGATGGATGGATGGATGGATGGATGCACGCATGGATGGATGGATGGATGTATGGATGGATGGATAGATGGATGGATGCATGGATGCATGGATGCATGGATGCATGGATGCACGCATGGATGGATGGATGGATGGATGGATGGATGGATGGATGCATGGATGCATGCATGGATGCATGGATGCACGCATGGATGGATGGATAGATGGATGGATGGATGGATGGATGGATGGATGGATGGATGGATGGATGGATGGATGGATGGATGGATGGATGGATGGATGGATGGATGGATGGATGGATGGATGGATGGATGGATGGATGGATGGATGGATGGCTGGATGGATGGTTGAATGGATTGAGGAGAAGGGAGTGGAAGAGAAATGGATGAAGGAGAAAAGAATGGAAAAGAGAGAGGGGATAGTTAGATTGATGAAGGGATGGATGAAGTGATGGATGGATAATGAATGGATGGATAGGGTATTGAATAGAAAATGAATTAACGCTCAGATGATAAAAAAACAATAATGAAAATAAAATAAAATAAAAGAAGAAAAAAACAACTAAGTAAACAGCGTTGCATTTAATTGTGTTTCATTTGGTGCTTGTTAGCAGACTGCTTGGCTGCGTGTGTGATTGATTGATTGACTCCCTCAAAGAAAGTTTAGTTTTCATGAAAAAAAAATTAGAATGACTTATTTAAAAGAACGTTTGTTGTGTTTTTTTGTTGTTTTTTCGAAAAATGAATGTTTTTATGTAAAGAATTATGTTTGTTTTTTTGTGTGTGCATATTTTCGTAGTTTTAAAGAATTTATTTGAAGGATTCAACATCAAAAACCACTAACACAAACAACAACCACCACTCTACCCCCACCACTATCACTACCATCATCACAACCCTCACCATTACTACTACCACCACTACCATCATCATCACAACCACCACCACCACCATCATCATCATCATCAGCACCACCATTATCATCATCATCATCAGCACCACCTGAGCAGATGATCTTTGAGACAACCGCCAGGAACATACTCCATGACGAAGAATAATTGTTTCTGTAACAAGATTATGACGTCATAATGATGCCATTATGGCGTCATAATAAATTCATTATCACGTCATAACCCTGTCGTAATCACGTCGTAATGGTTAGATTATCATGATAATGATATCGTAACCCTGATAATGATATCGCTATCTCGTGATTTTTTTTCTAGTAGTACGTCATTTGTTTGGTTAATGAAATTGATAAGAAAAGAGGTACATTCACGGGCTGATATTCATAACCTCCTCCCCCTCCCACCAACCTCCTCCCCTTTTACTAAAACTACCCACCCCCCCCCCCCCCCTTCACACCACGGCCCAGCCCCTCCCCCTCCACCAACCTGATTCTGCATGAAGTCATGCATGGTGACGTAGAAGGGGTGTTTGTTCTCAGCCAGTATGCTGAACACCTGTGCATGGATGCATGCATGGTTGCATGGATGAATGCATTGATGGATGCATGGATGGATGCATGGATGAATGCATGCATGGATGGATGGATGGGCAAATTGATGGATAGATGGATGAATGGTTAGCGACTCATGTCTGAATAATTGTAATCGCAATTTTTTAATGGCTTTGAAGCTTGCTTGGGGTGGACGCCCCTATACTGGATTTCAACAAAAATAAAAATAAAAATAATATTATTTATATTTTACGATTAATATATTATAAAATCATAATTTATTTTTCGTTTTTATTCTTTTTAAAACCGTTTTCATGCGACAGAGCCTCGCGGAGTTGCACTCTTTCTTGCATAAAGTCTTCACGATGTATTTATTTCTCGTTATGTTGCTTGTCACCAGTGCTAACTGTCGAGTGGAGGAGGGAGGGGGGGGGATGGGTTAGGGCGTGGGTCAAAGGGGGGGGGGGAGATGGGTGAAAAAGGTGGGAGTAGTGGGGAGGGGGTGCACAACAATGGACGAAAAAAAGAAGGGATAGGTATTGATGGGAGGGGGGAGGGGAAAGAGAAGTAAAAGAAATGAAAAGAATGAGTGAATTTACGAAGGGAATTACACGTACTTCGCCAAAGCATCCTTTAACAAGGAGCTTTTTCAATGTGAAGTTAGCGATGTCGAAACTTCTGTTTTCGTTTTCGTTATCATCGTGTTTGTTGTTGGGAGAACTGTTGCGAGCGTTGGTTGGTGGCTCGTTGCCTGCGTAGTTATTTATATTTTCGTCAAAAAAAATATTTTTTTCTTTTAGTTTTTCTTTTTCTCTTTCCAAAACCAGTTTTTGAAATTCTTTTTCGTAGCCGTCATCGTTTACAGTCCGGTTTGAGGCTTCTTTTTTCGTGTTAAAAGTGGACCGGCTTGACGGTTTTGTTTGGACTTCGTTTAAATTATTAGCCCCCATGTTTAAATTAGTCGGCACTTTGTCATTACTTCCTAAAGCATCATTATTTCCATTGTTATAAACTTTTTCGAAATTGCTTTTTTTCACAAACACATTATTCTTCTCGTTATTGAAATTACAGCCAAGCCCTTTTTCTCTGCCAAATTCATTTGTTCCACCTCCACCACCACCTCCACCACCACCTCCACCACCTCCACCACCACCACCACCACCACCACCACTACCTCCACCACCTCCACCCCCTCCACCACCACCTCCACCACCACCACCTCCACCACCTCCACCACCAATTCCACCACTTGTGACATTGTAATCTCTCACAATATACCCTCCACTCCTCCTACTACTATCATCAAAACCACTCTTCAAATTCTCTCCTCTTTTCTCTACAACATCTCCACCACCATCACCACCCTTAAAAGCCCCGTACTGACTGAAAATGGGACCAAAATCATCTTCAATTTGTGTATTCTTATAACCTAAGTTATCACCATGGTTGGTGACGTTTTTGGGGGTGTATTCTGAGAGATGGAAGGGGGTGCGGGTTGGATTGATTGTGACACTTTTGGAAGAACTTGTCTTTTTGGACGAAATGTCGAAATCACCAGCGCTTTGTTTGAGGCATGATCTGAAGAAGTTGTTGTTGTTGGGAGCGTGGTAGTTGGGGTTGTTGTTGGGAGGGTGGTAGTTGGGGTTGTTGTTGGGAGGGTGGTAGTTGGGGTTGTTGTTGCGAGGGTGGTAGTTGTTGTTATTATGAGGATTTTCATTGAAGGGAGGTTGATATTGCAGGTTGTTGTTGTTGTGAGGGTTATTGTTCCAAGGGTTGGATTGGTGCATAAAGTTGTTACTTTGAAGTTGATTGTTGTGAGTGTTGTTGGAGTTCTTAGAGAGAACGGGTGGAGGGAAGTGGAAATCGCCGGAGGGAAGACTGAAGCCCTTGTCGAAGATGTGGTGGAAGGTGTAAGGCTCCGAAGGCTCTAGTGCTTTGAGGAAGGGAGATGGCAGGTGGGTGGGAGGATGAGATTGGGGAGGATGAGGTTGTTTATTCATTTTCCCTTCCACCCCTTCTCTTCCATCCATTCTTTCCGTCGTCTCCAAGGAACGGCCTCTCTTCAGCAACTCCAACTGCCTCTGTTTGACATTTCGACTCCCCTCCTTCTCATCCCTCTCTCTCTCCAAAAGTCTCAGACTCGCTTCAACTTCCTGTCGTTTGCGACTGAATGACTGCTCTTTCCTCGACAGAATTCCCACCTTCCTGCTCTCTGCGTTCACTTGCGACTCGTGCTTTTTGCGTGCTAGGGCGATTTTTTTGTCGATTTTTGCTATTTCTTTTTTTAACGCTTTTATATTTTTTTGCAAAAAAGTAATTTGCTTTTTCGCATTTTGTTCCATCTGCGCCTCTATTTTCATTTTGTTTTGCAGCAATTGTTTTTCTTTTTTCGTATTGTTGGTCGCCTGTTGTTTCTTTTCAATTATTTCTTTTTCCAACTCCAACTTTTGTCGATTTTTGGCTTCAACCACTTTTGCCAAATTCATTTCCAAATCGGCCAGTTGGCCTTCGATATTCAGAAAATCTCTGTCAGGAATGCTCACCAAACTGCTGCCTGAGAAGGAAAAAAGAAGTGGAATGGAAAGAGTTGAGAAAAATTGGAAAATTAGTTTTTTTCCCCAAAAGTTCGTTTTGAAAACATTTTTTTCATTTGAGGAAAAACCTAATTGGTGTCTGAGCAGTCACAAACGCTTCGAAATGACATCATAGCTCTCAATTAGGCGACTTTAAAACGCTTTGAACTTTTGAAATATTAATTCAGCAAAACACGCACAACATACCGATAGTCACTCTCGTCTTTTCGCTTTGCTCTCTTGCGTGACCGTGCGAAACGACTGGCAGCTGATGTAGTGGCTGTGGTAGGTGAGGCTGTGGTAGGTGAGGCTGTGGTAGGTGAGGCTGTGGTAGGTGAGGCTGTGGTAGGTGAGGCTGTGGTAGATGAAGCTGTGGTAGATGAAGCTGTGGCTGGTGTGTTGGTGATAGTGGACGAAAAATTGGGGGCAGTTGGAGGTGGTTCACCTCATGGTGAGATTGTTTTTTGGGTGTTTGAAAATTTTTTGATTCTTTTTCGCCTTCAAAGCTGTCCTGGTTATACATCGGCGAGTTTGAAAGATTTTTGAAATGTTTTTAATAGTTTTTCAGATGGAATTGTCGAAGTTTAAGTCGATTTGAAGAAACTTTTGTTTTCGAGATATATTTCTTTGAAAGTCTATTAAATATTTTAAACTTTAAATTAAATTTATGCGGATTAAAAATGTTCGCAAAGACTTTTTGTACTAAATCCTTTTAGAAGAGTATTTACCTAATTTAGATTACACAACTTTAGTTTTTGCCACATTGAGTCAACTTTATTCCATTTAATTTTTCTAAACTTATATTTATGTGGCGCTCAATTAAACAAGCTCTCAAAGTATTTATTAGGTTGATTAGATATTCTATTATGCAGGAGAACACCTTTTTCCTATTTATCATCTGCTTCCGTCTTTATTCCGACTTCCTGAAAGTTTTAATTTTATTTATTTAAAAATAATTCTCTTTAAATCGTGAAAAATTATATTATTTTAACGGTTCCAATAAAAAAGTTTTTTTTATATAAATAAAAAAGTAAATTATAAATGGAATAACTATTTCAAAATCTATTTACAAAACAATTTTTTTATATAACTAATAAATCAACTTTGTGATTATTAAAATAAATAAGCATTAATAAAAAGTTTAAAATCCATCTGACGTTATTTTCTTCGTGCGAGAGGATTGCAACGATGAAAGAATGTCTAATCACGTCCGCCATTACTTTTCATCAGACTTTGACATTTTGAAGATATAAATAAATAAATAAGTAAGTATATATATATATATATAAGAACTTGAAAAGTATAATTACATATAATCTTTTTCCAGAAATCTATTTATGACTTAATTTTTTGAATTGAGCCTAATCGACTTATTTGATTTGATTAAAATTAAATCATTAAATAGAAATGTATTTGTAATTTTCAAAATTATTTATTCAGGGTCAGACCCGTTGAGCTTATAGTTGTAAATAAGAACGTCACGAAAACTAAAACTGAACATTAGAATGTCATGATAAAAAAGTTTATTTATATTTATATTTTAATGATTAATTAGAATCTGCATGAGTTAATTGAATTTTGTTTCAAATAAGTAAAAGATTTAATTGTAAAATTAACTGAAACCCATTGAATAAATTTACTGATTACTAGGAGTACAAAATAATAATACTGCTACTACCTCTACTACTATTACTACTTCAACCAAAGCAATTTTTCTTCATAAAACTGCTTTAATTTCAAAATATAACTTTTAAAAAATCTTTGTGTATGTGTGTGTATCTATGATCATATCGAAATTTCGAAATATGTCGGAAAAAATTATTAAAAAAAATGAATTTCTCTTTTTCACCCCTGGGAGCAGTACAAAATTGAACTAAAAATGCAACAGTTTTTGTTTTATTTTTTTAACTACTTTTTTCCAAACATTTTAAAGTTTTTTTATAAATGATCGACGAGTTTCCAGAATTTCCGAAATTATTTTGAGCGAATTTTGAATAAAATTAACCGGACGCTTTTGGAGTATTGCTGTTGAAAGTCGATATTTAAACTTTTTTTCCACAAAATGTCAAAATTAGTTTAAAATAAAAATTTATTTTTCCACTTTTATCTATAAAAATTTATTTTAATCGTTTAAACTTTTTATCGTATTAGGCAGTCATTAATTTAGCAGAGCTTCAGGATTATTCAATCAGAACTTATCAAAATAATTAAACGAATTCAAGTAACTTTAAAAAAAAGAGAAAAAGTAAGAATAACTTTTAACCCGAAGCTAAATTTTTTTTAATCCGTTGAAAGTTAATTTATAAAGACATGTTCGATTAATTATTTTCTAATAATTCAAAATTAAATAAATTTAAATTTTAAATCGTGGAATACTTCTATTTTAAATGACTTGCGTTTCTTCATTTTGTTCCCAAAAATTGATTCTGCTTTTAACATTTTCCGCTTTTAGTATTTCCGAAAGCCTGCCCATCTGTTTCCGGTGAAAGAATGGTCCAATAATATGGCATTGCTAACTTTAATCTTTTTATGATTTCCAATATTTCATTTTATGGTAGCTGTAGAAGGTTTATTTTATGGAAGTCTGGGTTTATATAATGTTGATAGAATGCATCCATTCTTCCATCCGACGATGGATGAGTGGATGAGTGAATAGAAGAGTGGATGAATAGATGGATGAGTGGATAGAAGGATGAGTGGATGGTTGAGTGGATGGATGAGTGGATAGATGGATGAGTGGATGAGTGGATAGATGGATGAGTGGATGAGTGAATAGAAGAGTGGATGAATAGATGGATGAGTGGATAGATGGATGAATGGAGAGATGGATGAATGGAGGGATGTAAATATAGTCTAATATTTGCAATTATTTGCCAATTATGAATGACATCATTCATTCGAGAACTATCTTTTGCGTGTGTATCTGTTTGTGTGTGTGTGTTTGAGTGTGTGTGTGTATTTGTGTGTGTGTGCGTGTGTGTGTGTGTGTGTGTGTGTGTGTGTGTGTGTGTGTGTGTGTGTGTGTGTGTGTGTGTGTGTGTGTGTGTGTGTGTGTGTGTGTGTGTGTGTGTGTGTGTGTGTGTGTGTGTGTGTGTGTGTGTGCGTATTTTTGTGTATATAAGAAGATTGGTGAAGTACCGCAATTTCGGATCCGTTAATGGAAAGTAAGAGGATTTGAGAGAAAAGTCAGAATTCAATTTCAACAGTTTTGAAAAACTTTTCCTCTAATTTTTCGAATGAAAGGGTAATTAACTTTTTTCTCAAAATTAACAATATTTTAAATAGTTTTTCTCGATCAAACATTTATAGAATAAACTTTTTAATCGAAAAAAAAACTGTTAAAATCCTCTCTGGAGGAATAATCTGCTAAAAGGGTTTTAAGCTGGAATGAGGGACTGGAAATTAAAATTTGGAAAAACAATTGAAACATCTGGCAAAAAAAGTAAGTCACTCCTTTTAAAAGTAAATGTAGTTTCATTAAACTGTTTTTGTTTGAAATTTTCTGACTTTTTATTATAAAGATATTTGGAAATTTATAAATATTAATTTTTTAAAATTATATATTAAAAAAATATTCATTGACATATACAGTTGTAAAAGTATAGATTATTATTTGTGTTAATAAAAAAAAGAATAAATTTTTCAATAAAAATTATTAAAAAAACTCTCATGGCAATAATCATACCTACTAGAATGTCTTCGTTCTAAAAGAAAAAAAGGCGTTAAGATCCACAAGTTCAGAACGGCAGCCTAATGACGTCAAAGGTTTTTCCAAAAAATCAGATGTGCATGTTTTTCAAATGTTCCAAATTGCTACTTGAAAAATAAAATTAATTTTTTGCAAAATTTTGCTTTTAATTAGTTCAATTATTTTATTTTTTAGTCTGATTTTTTTGAAATAATGTAATGCGATATCAGCTGTGGTTTAAACAAATCATTTCTTTTAATTATGGGAAAAAACTTAAGTTGAAAAAAAGCTATATTTAAAAAAAATCGATTTTAGTTATTAAGTTATAAAAACGTGTTATTTAAAAATGAAAACGCGATTAAAGCATTTTATTTGAAAGCCATTAAAAAATTAAAAAACTGAATAATTTAAAATACACAAATGCGCTAAAAACGTGAGAAAAATACTTTTGTAAGAACTTTAAAACATTTATAAAATACACTCAACTGAAACGAAAAGAAAATTAAGTGTTGAGAAAAGATTCGGTAAAAATAAAGTTAAATCAATGAAAAAAGTTTAAGAAACGGAAACAACTTTCCAAATGTAAAATATATATTTTTATATGAACTTCTTTTTCAAACTTAAAATGTTATAAAAATTTTGTAATTATTTTCAATACTCTTTGTAACTCATTTCTTTTATTGGCTATTTAATATATTAAAAAGCACTTTAATGCTTTGACAATATTTAAAAAATACAAGAAAAAGATATAAATGAAAATTACCCTCAATGCAAAACTAAATTAGTTTTTCACATTTTCGTTTAAAAAAGTTGAGTTCATTTTTCATGTATAACTTTTGCAGCTCATCCCAGCTTTAATTAAGTTTTGGTATTGGCTGCAATAAAAATGGATTGGCATCATTATCATCACCGAACGCAGCACTATCATCATCCCCACAGCATCATATCACAGCCTCAACAGAATCACCGTCACTTCCATCCCATCCCAAAACCATTCTAATGCATCTAAATCCACTTCTTCTAGTTCCACTTCAGCCAATTTCGTCAAAAAAAACTGATAATCAATGTGGTGGTTGAAAGAGTTCAAGGAAAGAAAAAAACTCAATAAAAAAATAAAAACCAAAAGTTGTTGATTATAAAATTTGTAATAAAAAAATAATAGATGCTGGTTGTGGGTTAAGCAACATGGATAAAAAATGATACTTGAAAAACTAAAAACTAACTAGTAATAGTAACAATAACATCAACTTCAACAGCAACTTACTCTCTTAACTCATTACAACAACACTGATTCTTCTCACCTTCCACCACCCCCACCCCTCCAAACCTCAGTACTATCATCATGACCACCCTCAAACTCCCCATTAAGTATTTATTCTTCAGCGCAACAGCAAGCCCCGTAATTTTCTTCTTCTTCCTGTCCGCCATCTTGTTTCATCTAATGGCCGCATTCGTTTGCCCAATAGCACATCCCTGTTCTTGCTACGGGGATGACGTCATAGACTGCTCCAACCAATGGCTGGAGAGGGTTCCTAAGGTGGGAGGGAGGATGGAAAGGGTGGTTATGGGAAAGGATGGTGGTGATGATGATGACGATGATGAGGATGCTGATGATGGTGGTGATGATGATGACGATGATGAGGATGATGATGATGATGATGAGGATGATGATGATGATGATGATGATGATGATGACGATGATGAGGACGATGATGAGGATGATGAGGATGATGATGATGATGATGACGACGACTAAGCCTCATGCTTTGTCACGGGGCATTCAATAGCCTTCAGACATCCTTATTTAAAGTTCTTTTTAATTGTTTTTTAAAATTGTGTTTATAAGTTTTATTATTATTATAAAAACTTGTTTCTTTTTTAATTTTTTAGTTTTTATATGTTTTGTATTTTTCTATTCTCTTCAGAACTTAAATGGAAATTCCATATCGTACACACACAAATAGACCTTAAATCCTCGTTAATTTCTATCCAACTTTCTCTTTTTAAACTTATTCTATTGTTTACCCATTTTTTACTTTTATACTCATATATTTTTATCTTGTTTTATTTTTTTGAAGAGTTTTTTATTTTTTTATTTTTCTCATTCCATTCCAAATTGTCATTCATGCCGCTAATTTGATGTATGTGGCGTTGTGGTGCTGAATTCAAAGTCTTTTGGGTTGTCACGACTGCTACTTTTTGGGATTTAGGAATTAATAATATTGTTTGTCGTTTTTAAAAGTTTGTTTATTAATATTTATTATCATCTTTTTTAAGTTTTATTTAATTAGAAAATGTAGTGAAAAATCTATAATTTTTAATTATACAAAAATCACAAAAAAAGCATCGCCCTCACAAATCACCAAAAAGAAAACCACCAAAAAAACAGTTGTTGGAAGCAGGAAAGGTCGACTTGGTCGAAATCAACTTCACCAACAACCTCCTCTCCGACCTGCCCTCCAGAGCTTTTGGGGTTCGTTTTGGAAGTCTGTGTGTAAGGCGCACCTAGATAATTTAAGAAATTTATCATGCTGAAATTTAATTGTAAAAAAATCCAATTTAAATACTATTTTAGAAAGTTATTTTGTTTGTTATAGAAAATGTTGAGATTAAGTGAATTGGTTTTAAAAGCGTTGACTTTTTTGGAAGTTGGGGTGTTTTTTGGTTGCTAGCCCGTCAATTATTATAGACGTTGAAAACATTTTTAGGATTAATTTCATTTTTTGATAAAAAAGAATTTGAAATTCATGCAAATTTTTTAATGTAGAGAGACAAAATGGCATTTTTTGAATTAAAAGTTTTCTGCAGGCAATTTTTTTCTTCGAAAATCTATCAAAAAAATTATCTTTTTCTAGATTCATATTTACGCTCCATTAAAGTGTCTATTTCGAAATTTAAAATAATACTTTATAATATTTTTTATATAATTATACTTTTTTTGCAATAGTTTTTAAATTAAAGTTTTCAAAAGAAAAAAATTTATTAACTTTTTTTCAATAACTTTTCAATTTTTTCAATAATTTATATAACTAACTTTTATTTTTTATATTTAATATTTTTTATAATTCTTCAATTAAGTCTTCAATTAAACGAAAAAAGTAACAAAAAATGACAAATGTGAGATACATTAGTTATTTAATACAACCATTTTTGAATAAAAAATGTTTAAACAAACAAAACACATTAGTAAAAATTGGAATCAAAATTTTTATCAGAAGTCATTTCAAATGCACAACTACATTTTATATTCCTAAAAAATCAAGTTTCACCTCATTATTTTTTATGTACAAACTAAAAAGTATTGTAAAAAAAGCATGAGGTCCTAATTTTTATAAACACTTAAATATTAATCTATTTTTTTCCTTTGCCATAAATAGTTTTGCCCTAGTTGTTCAAGAATCAAATTATTTAATTCGTTATTTATTCATTGAGAAAAATTAGAATAAATGTTGTTTTAAAAATATATTTGAATTAATAGTTTGTATTAATAATTTTAATTAATCTCCAGGGAATGAAAGTACGAAAGGCGAATTTGAACAGAAACCGAATATCGAATATTGAAAGGTAAAATAAGTGGAAAACCAATTAATCATTATTATTCTTTTCATTCTTCTCCTCCTCCTCTTCCTCCTCCTCCTCATCTTCATCATTATCATTACTTTCCATCTCCCTCATTCCAATACCACACCCTTCCCACCTCTCCCCACCATGACCACCACCACCATCATCATCATCATCACCCCTTTAGAGACGCCCTGACAGGGATGGTGGGTTTGCAGCACTTGCATCTCGACCACAACCGTCTCAACCACTTGGTGGCTGGAGTGTGGTCGTCGGTGGTCGAGTTGAAGACGTTGAGGTGGTTGTTGTGGTTGGTTGTAGTTGGTTGAGGTTGGGTGGTTGTGGTTGGTTGTGGTTGAAATGGTTGTTGTGGTTGGTTGTGGTTGGGTGGTTGAAGTGGTTGTTGTGGTTGAAATGGTTGTTGTGGTTGGTTGTGGTTGGGTGGTTGAAGTGGTTGTTGTGGTTGGTTGTGGTTGGGTGGTTGAGGTGGTTGGTGGAGTTGGTGATTGAGGTAGAGTGTGGATTTGAGTGTGGTTGGAGTGGAATACTGTTGGGATGAGATGAGGTGTGGTTGGGGTGGGATTTGGTTAGGGTAAGGTGTGGTTTTAAAAAAAATAAATGATAAAAATAAATATAAAAATAAATATAAAAACACTTAAAAAATAAAGTTGCGATTACGTGATTTGATTGATAGACAGGCTGCAAACTCGCTAGTGACTGTGCTTTTATAATGACGAAAAAATGAATTAAAAAAAATATTTTTAAGAAAGAAGCTTAGAAGTAGTAAAACACTGTTCTAGGATGAAGTTTCTAAGGGATAACGTGAATTTCTTATTATATCGGCCCGAATGAAGCCGAGAGAGACAAAAACGACAATGATGGAAAGCGCAATAGAAAAACAAAATTTTACAGAGACTGTGTGAGAAATAGTTTTTTGAGCCAAAAAAAACAAAAACTTATTTGATTTGCTGTTGGGTTAGACACTGCTATAAAAAATATTTAAAAGGTATTTATCTTCAAAAAAATATTTAGTTGATGCACTTTTTTTTCTTCAAAAGTTTTTTGTGTGAATATTATGTAATAAAATTAATTTACTACAGGGAATGAAATTTTTAAAAAGTTTCATGAAAAAAATCATTTTTCAGTGTTTTTAACGAAATTATAAGTTAAGTTTTTTTTAATATTTGAGTTTTTAAACAAAACAAACAAACAATTTTTCTAAAGAAAATGATTAATAGCGACAAAATCTTTTGTGAATAAATTCTTTTTCTAATAATTGAAAAATGCCTTATGAAAAATAGCTTTTTTGTGATCAAAACTGAAAATTTTTAATAATTAAAATTTTTCAACGAAAAAAATTACTTTCAAAACTTTCAACATTTTATTGAAGATATTACTACAAAGGATTTCAGTGCATACAAAAAACTAAAGCTTGTTAATAACCATTAAAGTTTTGCAAAATTTAAATGCACTCAAAAGTTTTAAATATTCGAAAAAAACGCAGCTTATTATTTCTCATTAAAAAACAAAACTTGTTGAAAGATTTTCAGAGGAAAATCTTGAATAATGATCTAAAAAGAAGGAAAACAAATGGGAGTATTTGTGATGATGGATGCTACATAAGGAACCATTCACTCAGTTATTTATTCATCGATTCATCCATCTATCTACTTATCCATTCACCCTTCCATCCATTCATCCATCCTTTCATTTATTTATCCATCTATCCATCCATTCATCCATTTATCCATCTCTTCATCCATTTATGCATCTATCCATCCATTTATACATCTCTCCATCCATCCTACGATCCTCCATTCATTAACTTTTTCATCCACTTATCCACCTGTATTCCATCTATCTTTTTTGAATCATTTTTCAACCAACCTAATTTATTCATAAATCCACTTTTTCCTTCACCATCCTAATCACTTCCATTCTCCCTCATTCATCACTCTCCACAACCATTAGCAACACATATCCTGTCGTTTGTCCTACCACCACCAAAACTATCATCACCACTACCACCAACACTATCATCACCACCACCACCAAACTATCATCTCCACCACCACCAGCACTATCATCAATACCACCACCAACACTATCATCACCACCACCACCAACACTATCACCACCACCACCACCACCACCACTACACCACGACCACAACAACCACAACATTATCACCTTTCCCCCCTCCACCAGTCTCCAGTACAACCGCTTCAAGCGACTCCACCCCCAAAGCTTCATCAACGCAAACAACCTTCAAATCCTCGATCTCCAAGGCAACTTTCTGAACGCCATTCCCACCCAGGCTCTCCGGCGATTGCCCGGTCTCCGTCGCTTGATTCTACGCAACAATCGTATCAAGGAGATCGCGTCTTCAGCGTTCAACGGCGTGTCTCGCTCGTTGGAATTTCTGGATATTGGACAGAATCGAGCACCGATGCGAGTGCATAAAGAAGCCTTTTGTGGTCTGAAGAGTGCCATTGAAGGTGGGAGGGTTGGTGTGAGTTGGGTGGATGTTGGAGGGTGTAATGGTGGAAAAATTGAAAGTGGAAGCAGATGGATGAGGGTGGTTAAAAGTTTTTTGAATATGTAGAATGGGTGGATGGATGGATGAATGGAAAGATGGATGGATAGATGGGAGGATGGATGGATAGATGAATGGATGATTGGATGGATGGCTAGATGAAAAGATGGAAGGATGAATGGGAGGTTGAGAAGGAAGAAAAAATGAAATAGTGCTTTCCAGGTTGAGGCATGTTTAATTTAGCTTCCTTCTTCAATAATGCAAATTCTTTTCATCATTATCATCATCATCATCAGCATCATCATCATCATCATCATCATCATCATCATCATCATCATCATCATCATCATCATCATCATCATCATCATCATCATCATCATCATCATCATCATCATCATCATCATCATCATCATCATCATCATCATCATCATCATCATCATCATCAGTACTACTTACATTCGAAAAATTTATAATCGTTTCCACGATCATCTGAATTTATTTTCCTATTTCTATTTTTAATTCGTTTTTTATAGTTCTTTTTTTTTTCTTTTTTTTCTTTTTGAAAACATTTGTCAACTTTTATTATTATTGATTTTCTTTTTCTTTTTATGACATTATTTTTTCTTTTTGCAGATAGCGCCTTGAAAGATCATTTTAGTTTGCTCGAGCATGGATCCATTGGTGATGATGATGATACCAATAAAAACAATGAAAAGGATAACAAAGATAATAATAATTTCAATAAAAATTCAATGATGGAAAATAAGGTATTTCAAAATGTAAAAAAAGATGATAATTTCGGAAGTACTTATAATGATGATTTTGGTGGTATTGAAGGGAGTGGGGACAGTGTTGAAGATTTCACTGATAATAGTTATCTAATAAATAAAAATAACATAAACCTGGTGAGCTATAATAATAATAATAATAACTATAAAAACACAAAACGGAAGAAAAATAAAAACCCCAACAAACCCTATAACAACAACATTTATAACAGCTCTCCGAACAACCAAAGCTACAACAACAACAACTACAACAACAACAACTACAACAACAACAACTACAACAACTACAACAACAACAACAACAACTACAACAACTACAACTACAACAACTACAACTACAACAACTACAACAACAGCAACAAAGGTTTGAAAGTCTTGTTGCTGGACTTCAACGGGATCCGAAGGTTCAGCATGTGCAGTCTCCGAAGCCTGCCTTCCCTCCTCTACGTCGACCTCAAAGGCTTGTTTTGCTTTGCAGTTTTGCAATTTTATTTTTTATTTTTTCAGTTTTTCTAGTTTGATTTACTGTTTTTATTTTATTTGCTTTGCAGTTTAAAAAAAAAAATAATTACTTTAAAAATATTTATACAAATTTGTTTTAAATTTTTTTATTGATAATCATTTGATAAATATATTGATGGCATTATTTCTATAACTTATTTTTGTTTTGATCATTCTTTAGACAGTTTTTCAAATTTTAATGTTTAAT
>OX030967.1:6980758-6983258 GCA_943735955.1 Piscicola geometra | reverse complement strand
TCGTGTTGATTTTTATGTAGTTGTTTTTAATGTTGTTTTATGTATTAATTTTTGATCATTTTTTTCACGGAATAATAGTATTTTCTTTCTACTAACAGTATCTCGGAGAATTACAAGCACAAAAAATCATCAGCAACATCATCAACATCATCATCAACATCATCATCAACATCATCATCAACATCATCATCAACAGCAAAATTGAAAACCTTCTTGCAATTCCACTCAGTTCACTCAAAAAAAACTTGAAAAAACATTTTTTTGCTCTCAAGCTCTCCATGACCGATCGTTTCTTACTCACTTGTTTAAGCTGGTGATGATAATGATGATGGTGATGATGATGATGATGATGATGGTGATGATGATGATGGTGATGATGATGATTGTGATGATGATGATGGTGATGATGATGACGATGATGATGATGATGATGGTGATGATGACGATGATGATGATGATGATAAGGATGGTGATGATGATGATGGTGATGATGATGATGTTAGTGATGATGATGTTGGTGATGATGATGGTGATGATGGTGATGATGACGATGATGATGATGAGTATTATTAATTACTTGAAACGGCTTCCGGGAATTTAATGGATGAGACATCGATTTATCATACACTAAGTTCTTCTCCCATTCATCCGCAGACCTTCCTCAGAGGCAGTGCTCTCAAACTTGAAAGAATTTAGAATTTAAAGAATGTAATATTTTTCGTAGATTTTAGAAAACATTCGGTAGAGAAAATGAGAGTTATAATGGCTCTAAATAGCTATCATTATCTCAGTCATTATATCATCATCATTCTCATTTTCGTCGTCATCATCATCATCATCATCATCATCATCATCATCATCATCATCATCATCATCATCATCATCATCATCATCATCATCATTATCACTACAGGCAACCCAATCTTCTGTGATTGCTCCACTATTTATCTTGCGGTTCTACTACAAGCATCATTATCAATACCAACATTTTTATCATCATCATTGCGTTCTTCAACACAATCCGAATCAAATTTCGATTTTTCAAACCAACAACAACAACCTAACCAACAAGCGAACAATTCCAAACAACACCACAACACACAACAACCCCACTCACCACAACCCCCTCACTTCTATCACCCCCACCCACAACAACAACCCCACCACCCCCCCTCTCTCTTCCACGGGGCACAGTGCGCCACTCCCGCGGTCTTCGCTGGCCAACTCCTCTCCAACTTCTCCAACTTCCTTTTCCTTCAACACTGCTCCAGTCACCCACCCTTGCCACAAATACAACAACAACAACATCAACAGAATTTTCAACAACAAAATAATTTTCGAGATAATTATCAGCCACATCATTACGACCAACAAAATATTCTACAACAACAACAACAACACTTTCAACCACGAAACAACGAACATCCACAACAACCAGAAGTAATTGTCCCACAAATCTCACAAGAAATGAAAGAATTAAAAAACAAGCAACAACAACATCAACAACAAACATTGCTCAACAAGAACTTAAAGTTGTTGATCCAACACAAAGAACAACAATTGCAGCAGCAACAAAAACAACGCCATCAAAAACAGATACATCTACTACAACAGCAATTACAACAACTACAACAACAACAAGATCAACTTGAAGTAATGAACTCACTTGAATCAACAACAACACAAATAACAACAACATTAACAACAACACAAAACGATTTAAATCACAAATTAAATTACATCAACAACAAGATATCTCTCATCGATCATCCAACTGTCTCCAACTTGAATCACTCAACTTTGAAAAACGACAACAACAACAGAGACAACAACAACAACAAAAGCAACCTCAACAGCAACAACACTTTCAACAAAGTTTGGTCCACTCTTCCAAATCCTCTGAAAATGCCTCCACCCCCTGATGATGATACTTTGCCTTTCAAGAATAATAACTCAAATCTCGGTGATGATAATGATATTAAAAACAAAGCTAATAATAATAATAATAATATAAATGATGATGATGATTATGTGGAGAAGAAGGAGAACGGCAATGCGACCAGTAAGAATGGCGGGGGGATGTTTAATGGCCACGCTGGCAGTAACGACATTTTCAAGATATTCCAAAAGACACTAAATCATCAACACTCATCTGCCAATTCATCCGGAAATAATTATAACAACAATAATAATAATGATATAAATACTAATAAACATAATAACAAAAGAAATAAGTTTAAAAATAGTAAAAATAAAAACGACTCGGACTTTCTAGTGAGTGACAACTACCAAAACAAAGTCGGAACTATGCGAAGCAATGTCGGAGAAGAAACGAATGAAAAGCAGAACGAAAAGATGGAGTATTCCGACGACTTCAAGAAAGTCGACTTTTGTGTGTTTTCCAAAAAGTGTAGCTTCGTTTCCTTGGAGGCGATGCCCCTGAAAAGCCAAACCACTTCTTATTTGGCTTTCTCAGGAACTGGCAACATAATTTTTGGTG
>OX030967.1:6955758-6975758 GCA_943735955.1 Piscicola geometra | reverse complement strand
TTATGCTATTTGTACTCTGGTAGCTACGTCTACATCTTCTTCAGCGTCATCTCTGTTGCAGGTTTGTGGGGGATGAACTGATAATTATTTTAAATTAATTTAATTATAACTATTCTATTTACTGTTTATCTATAATTTTTAGAACCAATTCATCTGCATCATACCATGCCAACATATTGTCACCTTCCATACTACATCACTGCCAACACCAACCAAACCACCAACATCATCATCTCCACCAAAACCAACACAATCGAAATCACCACTGCACTAACACCACCATCACCACACCACTACCAAAACTACAACCAACCACACCTCCACCACGACAGCCTTCATCTACCACATCCAAGACAGTCTCCTCTACCAACCGAACATGCCATCAAACTCTCGCCATTTTGTCATGACACCGCAGCAGTTCAACCTCCCTCATGAAGATCTCTTCCTCACAACGAGCGATGGCGTCAGCATCCACGCCTACTTTCTCAAGCAACCCCACGCATCCACTGCGTACACCATCCTCGTCCTGCATGGAAATGCTGGAAATATCGGACATCGGTGGGATGGGATGCGAGGTGGTGGAGTGTGCAGGATAGAATCGTGGGTGGGATGGTGGTGTGTGGAATGGAAGAGGGTGGGATGGGATGATGATGTATGGTGAGATGATGATGCATGGTGGGATGGTCTTGGGATAGAATTGTGTGTGGGCAGGGAGAAAGATGTGGTAAGATGGAGTGGGGTAGAGTGTGGGATGAAGATTTAATATGGTGGTATGTGGAGGTAAAAATCGGTTTATACAAAACATTTCAACATTTCCACTTGCTCCCCTATTCCTCCCAATCCCCCTCTCCATTTTTCATCCTCCTTCATATCTTTTAACCATTTCACAACCCCCCCCCCCATCTTTCACCCCACACAGTTTATACAACTGCCAATTCCTCTACCAACAATGCAACGTTAACATATTGTTGCTGGAGTACAGGGGTTATGGGAGGAGTCAAGGGAGTCCCTCAGAGGAAGGTGGGTGGGTAGGTGTGCAAATGGAGTGTAGGAGGGGAGGGGTTGGATTGAAATGTGATAGGTGGATGGGGGAGAAGAGGGTTGGATGCACTATACTTGGATAGGTGGAGGGGGGAGTTGGATATACATTGTTTTGCTGTTTGTATCTTCATAAAAATATATAAAACACTTCCTTGCACCCACTCCCCTCCCCCATCCACAGGTCTTGTGGCAGACGCACTCACAGGCATAGAACACTTGCTCACCCGTAACGACATCAACCACAATAAAATCCTCATTTTCGGACGGTCGCTAGGTGGCGCTGTCGCCATAGCAGCCACCATCAAACTCTCCACCAATTCTGCAATCTCAACCATCTCGCAAACTTTTCGCCAGAATGATGGAGGGGGGTTTGGTGGGGGTGGGGGTGGGGGGTTCCCGGCGGGCGTGATTTTGGAGAACACTTTCACCAGCATTCAAGACATGGCCAGGGACATGGTGAAGATTCCCTTCGTTTCATACATTCCGGAGTTTTTGATCAAGAATAAGGTGGGTGGAATGGTTATTGGGGGGGGGTGTGTGGTGAGAGAGGGAGGGGTAGGGTGAGGAGGATATAGTGGGGGGGAGTTTGGAAAATCATCCTAATCATCAAACTACTCTTTCACCTCTCTTTTACTAGCTCATCCATCCATCCACCCTTCTATCCCATCCAGTTCAACTCTCTAGAAAGCATTGGTAACTTGCACGCACCCACCCTCTTCATCAGTGGGCAGGTTGATGAGATTGTCCCACCCCCCATGATGATGAGTCTGTTTGAGGTGTGTGCGTGTGATTTGGAATGTGATTTGGAATGTGGTTTGGTGGGGTTGGTGGGGTTGGGTGGGTTAGTGGAGTTGATGGTGGGTTAGTGGGGCTGGGTGGGTTAGTGGGTGAGTGTGGGTAGGTTAGGTGTGAAATATATAAAAAATCTTTATTCCTCGATCTGCCACCCTACTCCACGTGCCCATCAACCTCCTCTCCCATCCTTCCACCCACTCACTCTTCTCACCCTCTTCAACCCACCCCCCTTTCCTTCATCCCCCCCCCCTCCTCTCCTTCCTTTCTTTTTTTAAGAAATCAGGCAGTCTCATGAAAGAAATGTACAAACTCCCCAACGGAACACACAACGAGTGCTGGAGGTTGCCTGGTTACTACGAAAACATCAACAACTTCATCCTGAAGGTTGGTGGTTGCGGTGGTGGGTGCGTGGGTAGGCAGGGGGTTTTAGGGGTTGTATGGTGGTGGTAGTGGAGGGTGGTGGGGGGTTTTATGGTGGTTTTTCGAGGGGATGGATGAGTGGGGGAGGGAATGGGAGTTTTTTACTATTTTGTGTTTGTTTTATTTATATATAAACATTTCAGATCGAGAACTCGAATCAAGAACAACAAGAGAAATAATTTTTGTATCGAATAATAATAAAAAAATAAAATTATGCTTCAACACCGCTTTGCTATGCCATGCTAAATAACTTTCATAGTCTGAAAAAGCAAATAACAAATGTCATTTATTGAAATTAATTGTTAAAAACTGAAAATAATCGTTATATTTGTATTATTCAAATGATTTCAATTGAACACTTTAATTTCAAAACTGCACATTGTATTTCAAAATTTAAGCAATTTTTTCTTTAATTTAAATGAATTGTTTCGAATTAATACCATGATAATATTAATTATACTCAATAATATAATAAATATTATTAATAATAGACTCTAATAAACTATTAAATACTTTTGGAATGGCAGGATTACAGGCAATAATTGCTTTTTAAAATTCCAATTAGAAAAAAGCAAATTTTTGTCTAAAATTTTTTTTTAGAACCAATCAAAGTGTTTTCCTCAAGTTTTTTCTTGGATTTCTAAACACCGATGAGTTTTTGTAAAAGAAAAATTATAAAATGTTTTTTTTGTTGTCTTTGATTCATTTTGTTGTCGCTAGGGCTGTTTTTATTTGTTTTTTTTATATATTATATTTACTTGTTAGCGTTTTTTTGTATTTCTCTTTTATTTTTTCAGTGTTCAGTGCTTTTTTTCTGTAATTGTATTATTACCAAGATTGTTTTTACTATTATAATAAAGCTTGCATTTCTAATTATTGTTTTAATAATTGTTGTCGTCGTGGCCACGTTATCGACTTCCACACATTTCCTTAGAGTTGGCATAGACAACTTCACTTTTGGCATTCGGCTTCTTGACGCCTCTCTTCTTTTTGTTTCGGTTGTTGTTTCTTGCCTTTCGTTCCGTTGTTTGGTCCCTGTTGGCATTGTTGTTGTTGTGGTTGTTGTTGATGTTTTTGTAGCCGGGAGAACTACTATCACTGTTGTTGTTGTTGTTGTTGTTGTTGTTGTTGATCTCTCCTTCGTTGTTGTAAATGACGCCATCCTTGAAGTTCTGGTACTCTTCCGAACTGTCTGCCTGACCTCCATCCATTTCCGGTTTTTCCTCCAGGATGTATTCGGAATCGGATGTTTGGGGCTGTCTTTGGTCCCGGTGGCCTGGTGCTGCTGTTGGTCTCTTGGTGGTGACGACCTCTGTAAAGTCAGTAATTTATTCACGCTTGAATATTAATTGGTTTTTATAAAAATTTTAATTTTTGTGAGTAGCATAATAAATATTATTATTGTTATTGAAATCATCCTATAATCATCATCGTCGTCGTCATCATCAGCGTCGTCGTCATCATCATCGTCATCATCATCATCATTCTATCATCAACATCATCATCGTCACCTCCACTTCCATTTACGAATATCGAGTCGACATTTCCTATCACTTTATTCTAAAGAAAAAATAATAAGAATATTAAATTATAAAAATGATAAAAGTTTTAAATCATAATATTTTTAAGGGAGTTATACACCTTTTAATTTAACAGCTAATTAATCGATTTATTTAAAAAAATATTTAAAATTAATAATATAAATATAGGTTTTTAATATAAGTTATATTATTGATGGTAGCGATGCTCAGTACGTACCTCCCTCACAGTTACCGGGGCTTTCTTATTTGCCCTCATGTCACTCTTCTGGAAAGGTTTTTCATGCATACATTCTATATCCTTACTCTTCCTTCAAACTTAGACCACCATCTTCTCACTCTCCTTATCTCCATTCCTCCCCCAATCTTCCCATCCCTTCATCCTTCTCTCATTTTTTCACCATATCTCCACTCCTTCTTCCCGTCTCTTCAATCCTCATCCATCTTTTCACCTCTTCCCCTTTCTCTTTTTTCACCCCCTCTCCACCCCTTTCCACTCCCCTCTACTCTTTCCTCTCCACCCCCTCTCCACTCCTCTCCACTCCAACCCCTCACAGTCGGATTAGGTGTATATCCATTGGAGGTCTTTTTGAAGGAAACGTCTAGTGAGGGGAGTTTGTTTGGCTTGCTGCGTTGTGTTTCCCTGGGTTTGTTCTTCTGCAGGGATGGTCGGAAGATCAGTTTTATTGGCTTCATCAACTCAATGTGCTGTGGAGAATTAAAAATGTGATTTTTTGGTTGTTTGGTTGGGTGGGTGGGTGAGTGGCTAGGTGGGTTGGTGGCTAGGTGGGTTGGTGGCTAGGTGGGTTGGTGGTTGGGTGGGTAGGTAGTTGGCTGAGTTAGTGGTTGGGTTAGTAGATGGGTGGCTTGGTAGGCGGGTAAGTGGCTGGGTGAGTAGGCAGATGAATAAACTAATGATAAATTATTCCTTACACAAACTCATAAATTCATAAACTCACTCGTCTCCAGACAAACAGCGCGAGCAGGCCGAGAAAAAAGAGGAGGAAGAGGACGATGGCTGCGACACCCCAGCCAGGGAATCTGATGGGCAGACACGCGTTTGACCGCAGCTCCAGCCCCAGCAAACACGTTTCACAAAGGACAGTGTCATTGCTGACGTTGCAAGAGAGACAGTTGGCGATGGCATTTCTACAACTGTAACAGCCGATGTTGCTAATAATGTTGGCATTGTTGTTGTTGGTGTTGTTTGTTTGCGTGACACTTTCTTCAACTTGTACTTCCGCATCAACTAGTCCTCCTATGATAGGTGCAGGGTTGTTTATAGTGTTTAATGTAGTTGTTGTCGTCGTCGTTGTTGTTGTGGTTGTTGTTGTGGTTGTTGTTGTTGTTGTGGTTGTTGTTGTGGTTGTTGTGGTTGTGGTTGTGATGTTTGGGTAGTAGAATTCGTCACTTCCGCATGGACCTATCTGCTGATCGATTTTTTATTTTTTAGAAACAAAGTTTATTTTATTTAGTTTGATTTTGAAGTAAATATCAAAAGCATCGTTCTCATTATTATCATTTTCTTCTTCATCATCATCATCATCATAATCATAATCATCATCATCATCATAATCGTAATCATCATAATCATGCGATGCTTAATTGCTACTTCACTGCATCCTGAACTTAATTAATGTTATTTTTAGACGAAAATGATTCTAATTAAACCGATGATGATGATGATGATGATTAGGTCAATGATGATGATGATGATTAGGTCAATGATGATGATGATGATGATGATGAGGGTACCGACGATGAAGATGATGATGACAAAGCGGAAAAATAAACAATTAATAAAGAAAGTTATCTCAAAAAATATTAAATTAACAAAGATAATTACTCATTTCACGATGGAATGAATAATTTAAAACAAGGACTCCACTAACAGCTGAGACACTTGGTGTGGTGGTGATGATGATGATGATGATGATGAGGAAGAGGGAGAAGATGCTGCAGTGAGTTTTACAGCCCATCTGGTCCATTACAGTTGGAAATTTCGAAGCAAGAGGATTTGACCCTTGAAAGAAGCGGAGGTTTGTGCGTAGGTTAGGGTGTAATGGGAGAAGTTAGGGTGTAATGGGAGAAGTTAGGGTGTAATGGGGGAGGTTAGGGTGTAATGAGAGTGGTTTTGTGTGGGTACTGATAGAGTGGTCCAGTGTTGGTGGGGTACGAGAAATGTGAGTTTCAAATGCTTTGGCTTATTCTTGTGGAGAGAGAGAAGAAATGAAGAGAGAACTTGGTTCAGAAAACTCAAACTGTAACATCTGAACTTCCTAGATGTTTTTTCATTCCCAAGGCAATTAGATGCCTCTCAATTAGGGTCAATTAGGGTCAATTAAGGTTAATTATGCTACTAAAAACTTGAGACAAATCCCTCGAAAAAGTCCGAATTTTGAAGTCATTAAAAACACAAGGTAATCGTCGTGTAGAGTAACGTTTCAATCACTCCGTGAGAACATTCCAAGAGCGAATTTCAACTTCGAACCACTTCCTTTTTTCACTCAACTTCTCAATTATTTCTCATTTTAACGTTCGCGAAGCCCTGGGCACATTGAAATATATGTATGTGTGTGTTAGAACCTATAAGATTTAAAATAGATATGTATATATTAGTTTTTGTTTTTTTCATATATATTTGTATCTTTTATATATTTATATATAGGAATTATATATTATTTTGATGTAACAAACACACATTACATTCGATAAAATGTATACAAAAAAACATAAAACACACTTTGCACTCACATAAAAAGAAACATAAAATATCATTATCGTAATCACTACAATGAGTTGAAATTATGCATAAATCTCAGAACAAGCCACTCTTTGACAGCACGCTTACAGACCTGAAGAATGAGCGACTATTGAAAACACATATATGTTAATAAATAAATTTTTAGATATTAAAATTGTTATATAATATATATTCTTAATTTATTCCAAAATAGTGTATATTGCACAGTTTTTATATTTTATTAGATATTGTTTTTTTTACTTGCCCAATTTCCGTATTTTAGTTTTCACTAGACATACATGTATCTATTTTAAATACTCAAACCTATTGTATATTTAATAACTATGTCATTGTGTTGAGATTATTTTATTATTTTCTACAGACATTTTTTACGTAATTGACGCTTTTGTTGACAATAACCCAATTCTATTTTTGTGTTTTAAAAGAACACGATAACTAAATTATACTTTTTTTCACCCCGACTTACCTCTTTCCTCTTCCCAATTACTTCTCTAGCCCCCAACAATCCAACCAACCAGCCTTTCCCCTCCCTACATTCCTCCACTATCCACCTAATTATCATCACCTTAATTGTACTTTTAATCTTCCAATTAATTATTTCATAATATGAATACTTCATTAATAGATTAAAATATTCAAACACAATTAAATATTGACTAAATGCTAGGATTTTCATTTTATTGAACATTTCTACGTACAGTTTTGGTAGATTGATTGCTAGAGCAGACAGTGTCTGAGAAGCGGATTTTCCGATGATTAAGTTAGGCATTCATAGCTCCAGAGCGTGGAGAATAATACAATACTATGCACTGATACAATGCGTAGTAATAAAATACAATGAAATCTAATATAATCCAAAACAATAAAATAAATAAATTAAAACAACCAACAAAATACAATCTTATTTAATAACCCGAGCAATCAAATACAAAAGCGTCTAATACATTCAAATACAATTCAGTCTAATACAATAGAATACAAACGAGTAAATTGCAATGGCATGCAGTGCGTAAGTCCTCATTAAATATGATGTTTTGCAGAGATTTATAAACCGTTTTATTTAATTACTTTATTTTTGACTTGTTTTTGACTTATTACTTTTAATTAGAGCCTCACGACACTTCTGTCTCCGACAATGAAAAGAAATAAGTAGAATACAAATAGCAACAAAACAACAAAAACAACAACAATTACATTTCAACAACAACGACATCGATAAAGCACGTGACAATATTTATATGAATAATTGTAATAATATAATAATAATAATAATAATAAATTAGAATAATAAATGAAAAACATATAATAATAAATGAAATAATGATAATGTTGTAATATTAGTTTCATATCGATAAGAGGAACTATTAATAATGAAAAAATTATTAAAACTGTAAAATAGTCGAAATAATCATTATCTTGAATAAAAAATTATTTATTAAGATGTTTATAAAAATATTAATAAGCAGTTTTAAACTAATTAAGCTGAAAATATGAAAGTATTGTTTTAACTTATTTGATTTTAAATATGAGAATAAATATATAAAAATGTGAGGCTGAATTTGAGCAAAAACACGATGACGAATGAACGAAAAATGCTTGAAGAAATTAGTTTTTTCCAAATTATAAATTTTAAAATTATTATAACAATTATTAAATTAATAATAATAATATTAATAGAAGTAGTACATGTAGAATTCTTAAAGCGTGTAACAAGGTTTAAATATTAAAAAATATTTTACAAATAAATAAACAAACAAGTAAAGATCACGAAAAAACTATTTTTAACATGCTAGAAAATTTATAATATAAAAATATAGATAAAATAAACTTTAAAAAATAAGTTTTTGTTTAAATCTTTCTTTATATTAAAAGCTTGTAAAAAAATTATAAAAAAGGATGTTTACGCGCCTTAAATGTCTCAGAACTGCTTTCCGACACTGGAAATATACAATAGCATTCAAACACTAAACCGAAAATACAATTCCTATATACAAACAACTAAACATGTTTTTAAAAAGTAAAAAAAATCTATTTTTTAGACCATTAGTTCGTTCTTTAAACCTTTATTTCGCCAATGTTTCTTTTTGTTTCAATTTTTCCTTAAGTGCGAGGTTGTGCGCTGGCAAAATGTTGTTGTTGTTACTGAAAATTTTGATGTTGTTGAAATCATTATTGTTTAAATTGTTGTTGCTGTTGTTGTGGTTGTTGCTGTTGTTGTTGCTGTCGAGGATGTTAGTGTTGTGGTTGTTGTTGTTGTTGGGAGGGGGTGGATAGTTGACAAAGGCGTCTTTGCTACGATCAAGATAAGGAGAGCTTTTACCTAAAAATGTTGAAAAATTTTGTTGTTGTTGTTGAAGTTGTTGTTTTTGTTGTAGTGGCAGTTGTTGTTGCTTTTGTTTTTTCAAAGTGTTGAAATGTTCGCTAGGTGGTGCCTTGTCAACAACAACCTCGTTGTCGTAGTAGGAGATAGAGAGAGGCAATATTTGTTGTTGTTGTTGTTGCTGCAGTTGTTGTGGTTGTGATTGTAGTTGTTGTTGCTGTTGTAGTTGTTGTTGCCGTTGCAGCAAGAGCAGTTGTTGTTGTGGTGACTCAATTGGTTTGAAAGGAGCAACTTGCAGAATTGCTCTGTTGCGTTGTAGACTGCTGTTGTTGTTGTTGTTGTTGTTGTTGAAACCATTACCACCATTTTTGTATGTACTGTTTTTGTTGTTGTTGTTGTTGTTGTATGGTCCATACAATTTGTTGTTATACACGTTATCGGCCTCGTCGTCATCGTTGTTGTTGTTGTTGTCATGGTGATGTAGAGTGGCTCTGCAATAGACTGGAGACTCGATATCATTATCATCAGCGTCTGCGCCTCCTATGACGTCATCTTTACCGTTTGATGAAGCCGTTAGATCGACCAACTTCCATGTTACTGTGGTGATGATGATGATGATGATGATGAAGAGGGTCACGGTGGTGATGATGGTGATGATGATGAATTTAGTAAATGTGGTGGTGATGATGATGATGAAGATTTTAAAAAATACAAAAGCACATAAAAATGATTAGTTTTTTTCTTTTTTAAATGTTTGTTTTTATCAGCGAATCGAATCAGAAATAAAAAGGCAAGATTAAATCTTTCTAAAATTTTATTCTTCCAAAAACCTCAAAGTTAATCTTAATTTTTTAAATTTCAATAAATAAATAAAAGTGATTTTTATTTATAATTTTTGACTGAATTTATTAATTATTTTTAATAAAAATATTCATTATACTAGTTATTACCCTTCGAGCGTTTCCCACAAGCAACACCCTAATCAAAATATTCATTTTTATTAAACATTCTATTATTACTTTATTTATTATTATTATGATTTTGTTGTTGACATTTTATTGTATACTTTTTGTGTCTCCATAGCTAAACAATGGTCTCCACGGCAACGGATACACTTCTTATCTGCTTCCGGTGTGTCTCGTGACGTCACGATGTCATGAGATAACCCCCATCCGTCATCAGTCGAAAAGAGATCGTGAAAGGTATTTGGAGAGCAGCGTGGGGGGAGGGTGAGGGAGGGAGAGGAGAAAGGGGAGGGAGGGGGAGGGGGAGGGAGAAAGAGGGAGAGGGGGAGGGGGAGGGAGAAAAAGGGTAAAGGAGGGGGAGGGGGAGGGGAGGAGAGAAAAGTTTTCGGAGAACAAACAGTGTATTTGTAGAAAAGTTTTTCTAGAGAAATGGTGGAAATGTGGTGGTTTTTGGAAAAACAGGGAATGAGAAGGAGAAAAAACTTGATGTTTAAAAAATTTAGAAAATGAGTTAGGTTCGAGGGAGAAAGGAAGAAAAAGAAGTCTTGACAATAAGGCTGGAGAGGGGTTGAAGAGGTAAGTGGTTTGAGAGATGGCAAGAATGAACTCGATAATTAGAAAATAATAATAATAATAATAATAATAATAATAATAATAATAATAATAATAATAATAATAATAATAATAATAATAATAATAATAATAATAATAATAATAATAATAATAATAAGAGTGAAAAATAGAAGAAAAACAAGTTTTAGGCAAACAAGCAAAATTGAGGAGAAACAATGAAAAATGCCCTTACATGGAAGACCGTTTTCAATTTCAAACGAACCTCCCACGCTCCCAAGATGAACAAGTAACAATTTAAAATTTGAGAAAAAAACTTTAAAAAACCTTTCTGATTAAATGAGTGATGAAGCCATAAAATTAGGAACGTCACTAAGTAAACAAACCATTTCCTTTCCTGTTTAGCGTGACGTCATTGTGGCTGAGCGGAAATGCCACGTCATCCATTAAACGCTTTTTGTCTAAGCCAGTGGTGATAAGCTGGTGTGGTTGTTTATGTGGTTGTTTATGTGTGGTTATTAATGTGTGGTTGTTTGTGTGTGGTTGTTTATGTGGTTTTTGTATGGTCTTTGTGTAGTTGTTTATTTGCTTATTTATTCTGTAAAAACAATTTTTCAATACTTTTTTCGCAAAAAACAAACCGGAGTAGACGACTTAGAGGGAACGGTCGATGGTGAATTGTAAATAGAATTATTATTTAAACTATTAATATTAATTCTATTATTATAACCAATATCATTATTATTAATATTGTTGGTTTTATTGTTAATATTATTGTTATAGTTTATTTTGTAGTCTTTGGTGAGAGTGATGCTTGGGTGGTTGTATGGTGATTTTGGTGGAATAATATCCCCTTTAAGACTGCTATTAATGTTGTTCTTGTTATTGTTGCTATTATAATTGTTATTTATTTTGTAGGGACTCTTGTTGTTGTTGTTGAGGGTGTTGTAGTTGAGGTTGTTCTTGCTGACGTCATTCAGTTTGTTGAGATCGTTGTATGTGACGTAATCATTCTTGGAGTAGCCCTCTTTGTAAGCACCACCCCCTCCACCACCCCCACCTTCCCCACCCCCATTAACACCCCCCACAAAATGACGGTTTAGGGTGGAGTTTTGGTGGTTAGTGAAACCATTGGTGAGTTTTTCGATTGCGACAAGCTCTTGCTGGAGACATGGATGTGTAATAGGCGACTTGAGCTGAGCTCGTTGGAGTGTTGAAGCGGTGTTGTAGTTGTTGTGTTGCTGGTTGTTGTTGTTGTTGTTGTTATGACGTCGATGTCTATCACGTGATTTGACGGCGACAATAGCCGCGATGAGGATCACTACTAGCACCAGCGAAAATAAAATAATCAAGAACAACATCGAAAGGCCGTGACTGGCGATCAGCTTTCTCAGCCAGCCTCTATGCCCTCCCCTGTACACCCCCGTGCTGTCGTAAAATGGAATATCCTCGTCGACGATCACCGTGAGGCGGAGGGTGGTCGAGAGGGGTGGCAAGCCCAAATCGGTGGCAGTGACCAGGAGACGGTAGCTACCCGTGGTGGTGGCCTGCTGCGAAAAGTCGAATGAGGTTGTGATGTTGCCGTTCTTTGAGTCGATGACGAAAGCTTCTTTGAATTTTTGGGGGGTTGTGTTGTTGGGGGGGAGTAGTGGGGCTGCTTGTGGTTGAAGGGTGCTTTGGGGGTGGTCGAGGGATGGTGCGTTGAGGTGGTAGATGGATTCTTTGAGGTTGAGAACTATGAGACTGAAAATGACTCTGGCGTTGTCACCTGGGAAAAATGTTTTAAATGAAATTTTTTTTATTATAGTTATAATTATAATCACCTTAATAACCATAATTATTATAATTCAATTAATTCCCGTCCTCCTATCATCTCCTCCACCCTCCACTCCTCCTCTCCTCATCTCCTCCACCCTCCACTCCTCCTTCCTCATCTCCTCCACCCTCCACTCCTCCTTCCTCATGCCAACCTTCATCTTCATCAGTGGCAGTAACCATGGCAACAGAGTGGCCAATGGGAACGAAGCTTGAGATGTGAACCGTGGAAATCTCGTTCGCTAAATGTTGAGCATTGTTGTTGTTGTTGTTGTTGTTGTTGAGGAGATTTTTGTTGTAGTTGTTGCTGTTGAGGTTGTTGAAGATGTCTTCTTTGATGCTTACGTCATAGTCGTTATCCCCGTTTTTGTAGTATGCGTTGTTGAAGTAGTAACCCAGGTTGTTGTTGTTGTTGTTGTTCGTACTTAGTGAATTTCCATGATCATAACCATTAGCATACACGCTATCATCATCATCATCATTATTATTATTTTTGTTTTTGTTGTGGTTATTGTTGTTGTTGACGACTAGTTTGAGAGTGGGGTAGTTGTCATTCAGATCCAAGACTTTGATGACGACTTCGGCGCTGCTGGAGAGACCAGGTCGTCCACTGAAAATGGAAAACATAATTTAATAGAGAATAAAAACTATATATAATAATAGTTTTGATTTTGAATGGTATTATAAGAAATAATTGTTATTATGTCAATTTGAAAATTATGAAAATGTCTAAAATACGACTAGAATTAAAACTTTAATTTTTATAAAAACCCAAAACCTGTCTATAGCCAGGGCATAAAAGTGGTATTCATTTCTTGCTTCACGATCCAATAAACTTTTTTTTGTTGAAGAAAATCATTTAATTTATCAACAAATTAAAATAATTAATCAAATAATTAAAAAAGAAATAATAATTCATTTGAATAATATAATTTAGGCTTCATAATGTATTATTTAGCCTTCAATATTAATTAATATTTAGATTTTTCAATTAATTAACGGTCTCTCATTATTAAAAAGGGTATTAATTATAAAGTTGATGGATTAGGCGTACCTTCTGCTCGTAATCTTGCCGTTTTTATGATCGATGTGGAACAAGTCCAGAGGACTTATTGTTCTATTTCCGCTTCTTTTGTTGTTGTTGTTGTTGTGTCTTTTGTTGTTGTTGAAGTGGTTGTTGTTGTAGCTTTGAGTGTTAATGAAACCTTTTCTTCCAGCACTCTTAACTCCATCATTACCATGGTTAGCATCACCGCCATCTCCGTACAGAACCAGCTTGTAAGCAAATTCGTTGAATGGTTTGGAGTCAGCGTCAGTGGCTTTGACCACACCCACCTCGTGGTTGTTGGCGCTGTTTTCTGTCACCTGTGAATGTGGTGATTGTATGTGTGTTTGTGTGCTTTTGTGTGCTTTTAGTTTTATGTGTGTGCGTGTATTTATACTTTTAGGTGTTTATGTGTGGTTGCAGTTGTATTTGTATTTTTTGTGGTTGCAGTTCTAGAAGTCATTGTGTATTTGGTGGTGGTGGTGTGTACTTCAAAGTGGTAAGAGGCTTTCTCGAACTGGGGCGTCTCGTCGTTCACGTCTTGGATCTGTGAGGACGATGATTGAGTGTGAAAGAAAACTTAAAAATGTTTTATTTTATTAAAAAAACACCGACAAAACTATTAAAAACTATACCATAAAATTTTAAATACTCTAACTATTTCTTCAATGATTTACCGTTAGATAGACCATGACGTCAGCGTGTCTTCGAGGATCACCATGGTCACGTGCCCTGACCGCGAATGAGAGGCTGTGATTGGTCTCGAAATCCAAGATGGCCGCCGTGGTCAGAATGCCTTTTGACGGATCGATGCTTATGTAGCTGGAAAGGTGGATGGGTGGGTGGGTGAGTGTGTGGCTGGGTGGGTGGGTGGATGGGTGGCTGGGTGGGTGGGTGGGTGGTTTGGTGTGAGTGGATGGGTGGGTGGTTTGGTGTGGCTTAGTGTGAGTGGGATGAGTGTGGCAATATGTTTAAAAGTTATTACATTTAGAAATAAAAAAAAATATTTTCGTTTTTTTTCTCAAAAGTATAATATCATAAGGGTTGCGCTCTTAATCTTCATCAAGATCTTTAGAAGTATGGACATATTTTTTAATCCACTTCATCATCATTCTCGTCTTCATCATCATCGTCATCATCATCATCGTCATCATCATCATCGTCATCATCATCATCGTCATCATCATCATCGTCATCATCATCATCGTCATCATCATCATCGTCCTCATCATCATCATCATCATCATCATCATCATCATCATCATCATCATCATCACTTGTTGAGTATGTCCTCGTTGAGGATGGAATATTCAAGCCTCTTGTTTTGGCCGTCGTCCTTGTCCTCAGCCACCACCTGAAGAGGGAGGAGTAGGAAAAATAATTGAAAAAAAGTTTGAAAAAAAGTGAAAGTAAAAGAAAAAAATGTTTCCCATTAAAAATACATTTTAAATTAGCCTTTTTAGGTGAAAAAAAACAAGCAAAACTTTAAATTTTGAAAATGGGACTCTTACAAACGAAATCTTTGCCAACCTTATCCACCTTTTCATTCATTACCCCTTTCATCCCAACCTACTTCCTCACCACCCCACCTCCAATCCACCAACTCACCCTCAAGACAAACGACCCCACATCCATATCCTCCTTCACGGTCTGATTATAGAACTTATCTCTGAACACCGGCGCATTATCGTTCACATCGAGCACATGCACCAGCACTTCCTTCATCGAGGTTCTTGCGATTTCGCCGTGGTCTGCACACTCAATCACCACTCCGTGCGTCTTGGCCGATTCGTGGTCTGGTATCAAGAGGATGCTCAGTTGGTACTGGTCTTCGAGGAGTTTTGTGAGACGGAAGGTTTCTTGGTTGTTTGTCAGATGGCAGGAGACTTTGGCGTTGTTTCCTGTAGTGTGGAGGGGTGAGAAAATGTTGGGAGGGAATAAAGTGAAGGAAAGAATGTATTAAGAAGTATTTGTATAAGTTTGTCCAAAAAAATATTCATTTTATTTTAACTGTTTTACTATTCGATCTTTATTTCAATTTTACAAATTTCCAAAAATTTCACATACTGAAATCTTTAAATCTCTTTTTCCCCAACACCCACCCACTCACCCGTATCCGCGTCGAACAGCCAGATGTGGGCCACAGAGCTTCCCTTCAAGGCATTTTCAGCTATCTCCACATGCACCACCCTATCCACCCCTCCATAACTGTCATGGAGCAGGTGGTGGTAGGTGTATTGGTTCGAGATTATGGGGTTGACTTTGATGATGGGGCTGTTATCGTTCACGTCTTCAACCTGGGGGGGGAAGGGGGGGGGGGGAGAGGAGGTTAAGTGGGGTGGGGTGGGTGGATGGTTCAAGTGATGAAAGGTTGTAATGATGTTTAATAACCATGCAATCATTTCATGTATTTTAAATCATTTTTATTAATTACAAAATAAATAAAAAACCTAGCGAAGCACTCACCCTTATCTCCAGACTCTGGGTTCCAGTCAGTGGAGCATATCCCTGATCCACCGCCAACACTTCCAGTTGGTACCAGGCATTCGTTTCATAGTCCAGGCTCCTTGTGAGGCTCAGGTCGCCTGTGAGTCGGTTGATCTTGAAAGGAGGTCTGATGTCTTGATCTTGCTGTGGTGGTTGGTGAGGGTGGGTGGGGGGATGGGGTTGGGTAAGAGTAAGTGGATAGGTGGATGGGGGAATTTAATTATATATAAAATAAATAAATAACGAAAAAACTCATTTAATCAGTCTTCATTCAATGGAACAAACCAAGCACCTACATTGCTCTGGCCAGGATTGAAACCACTTTTAAGTTTGCCAGAAGATTGTGACAAAGAAGCACCAACAGCAGGAGCAGAAGGAGAAGAAGCTGAACGGAGATGATAAATGATCTGCGAGTTCATTCCTTCATCCTTGTCGGTGGCAAGGGCAGTCATGAAAGGCGTGTCGAGAGGGTGGTTCTCGGCCACCAACACCACCTTGTGCGCCTCTTGGAACTCCGGCGGGTGATCGTTGGAATCCTCGATGGTTATTGAAAGAATTGCGCTTCCAACGAGCGGGGGCGACCCACCGTCGACCGCCTCTAGCGTTAGGTTGTAGAAATCCTGTTTTGAGCGGAGTTTGTTGGTGATGACGAGGTAGGGCGTCGGTTGGTTTCGGTGGTACGAAACGTCTTTGCCGCCTTCTTCTTTGAGCTCAAAGTTGGGGGAAGGTTCCTTGAAGCGGTAGTGTTTCACGGAAAAGTGGGAGCTGTCGGGGTCGGTGGCCTGGGGAAGAGCTATGAGCGTTTCAGGCGGGGAATTTTCCGGCAGACTGAGTTCGTAAATGGCTTGCGAGAAGACCGGAGGATTGTCGTTGACGTCGAAGATGCTGATTCGAGCGGTGATGATGTCGAGGATTTGTCCGCTGCCGAGCATCCCGATGGCCAAGTCGACGTGGCAATCATTCTCTGAGGGGACTTTGTGGTTGCCATGGTGGTGGTTGCCATGGTGATGGTGTTCTCCCCGATGGGATGGAGACGAAGGGCGCAGGCATTCTGGCATTTGTTCTCGGTCCATCTCGACGTTCGACCTCTTCAACACCCACCTGCCACTCGCCTCCACAGCCACGGCGAAGTAGTCGCCACCGTGGAAGTTGCTCTCGAAGATCTGGAACGAAGTGATCTTCTCCATTTTTTCCGCTCCAACTTCTTCCGATAACTCGCTCCTCAAATCTCCGATTACTCTTTCTGCTTCCGCTTCTTCTTCTATTCCGAAGTTTATTATTATTCGTTTGTTGTTGTTGTTGTTAATGTTGTTGTTGCCATTGTGGGCGTGATGATGGTGATGGTTTTTGTTGTTCTCGTTGTTGAAGTCGACGAAATCACCGTGAAGGCTTGAAATGGATGACGTCATGAGAATCATTATTATCAGCACCTTCATCATGTTGCTCTGTGGTAAGATTTATGAAATAATGATAATGATGGAAAATGGTGATTATGATGAAGATGAAGATGATGATGATGATGATGATGATGATGATGATGATGATGATGATGATGATGATGATGATGATGATGATGATGATGATGATGATGATGATGATGATGATGATGATGATGATGATGATGATGATGATGATGATATGAGTGATGTTATCAAAATGAAGAAAAGGAAAAAGATTAAGTCAATAAATGTAGGAAGCTTTTACTCGAAAATAAATGCGAAAAATCTTTAAACAAACAGCCAGCATGCTTAGTCGAATCGATAGAGACCTTAAAAAAGTATTTTGAAAACGTTTTTGTCGAAAAAGAAAAAAAGAAAAAAGATTTCAGTCACGAAAAAATTGATTTTAATTTCTATGAAAAGGCCAAGATTACATTAAAAAAATAGCTTAAAAACTAAATAAGAGTCTATTTTAAAAACTTGATAAAAAAAAAGAAAAAAATATTTTAACAAATATTAAAATATGAAATAAAAATGAAAAATATATAGAAAGTAGAGGATAAATTTCATAAGCATTTAGGAGGAATCAGCAAAACTGAGTCGTGTTCGTTGAAGCGTGGACGGATGATGTGGTCAAAAGACGATCTGAAGAAACAAGAGGCTATGAATGAGCGGGTCTGGCAATAATTTTGCTCCGATCTTTTTTACTTTTTATTAGTTTTTTCAATGGTTTTTTTAAGATTTTGGTTTTTAAAGTGTTTTTTAAATATGCGTTTTGGATTTTAAAAAAAGGTTTTATTCATGGTTTTGCTACTTATTTCGAAGTTGATTAGATAAAAAACAAAAAAATTAAATTACAAAAAATAATTTCATAATTCTTCGACTGGAACAGAACGATGCATAGATATTATAATGATTAATCGTCTGCATTCCAACCATATTTCATGTCTATGCATGATGTCTTCTTTTATTCTAATCAATAACTTTCTTTTTTTCTCATTAAATTTTTTTCCTTTTTTTATGTCATAAAGAATAACTCTAAAAAGTTTAATAATCAGAAAAATTATTCCTAATGAAGTAATTTGTAGAACTAATGTCTTTTTTTCGTTGCCAATTCCTTCAAAACCTGAAATAATCAATTTTTTTCAAAATCTAAAAACATCATTCACGCATCAAACAGCATCCAAGTTTTTTTTTTTCGCAATTATTATTTTACAAAAAAAAACATATTTATTTTATTTATATATAAAATATAATTTTTTTGTTTTTTCACTGACTATTTTATGAGCACTGATAGTGATGCCTCGATCAATCGAAAAATCTTTATTCGATTTTTTAAATGAAAGTTTTCTTTTTTTTCAAAAGTGTGTAGAGTTTTTGTAGTTCGTGAAGATCTCTATTGAAAAGTGTTTCAATTAGGTCTCGTGTTTGTGTGTAGATTGCACCGCAGTTGTGGAATCGGATTTTGTCTGAGTTTGTGGTGTAAAAACAATAATAAAAATATTTGATTATAAAACTATTAGATCTGTAAGTGCGTGTTTTTGTGTTTGATATTGTAATGTGCAGTAGCGGAGAATTTCTCATTAAAAAAGAATATTAAACACATAAACATTCGAAAACAAAAAAACTCAAGATAAAGATAAAAAAACTGCGAGAAAAATGAATACCCGACAAATAAAGAAGCTTTGAAATTAGTAGGAGGGCATTCTTTGTCGCGTCGCCAATAAACTCAAATTAATTCCTTTTTTCACGCGTTGAGAAAATAGAAACTAATTCTCGTGGAATTTTCGCTTGAAAGAGACGTTATGTCGGTGAGTTTTGAGGGAAGTTCTGGCGGTTTTGGCTTGGAAAAAAAGAATTTCAGTGTGAGATTTGAAAGTCGTTTAAAAGGAAGAAAAAGAAAATATTTTTTTAAAGAAAGTAGTTTAAAAAAGTTGTATATAATAAAAAGGGTGCTGTTTAAAAGCCAATAAATCATGCTCAACATCACTTCGGAGGTTCCAGCATTGGTTCGTGATTTATCTCTCTTATCTTTGTCACTTTCTCTTTTTCAACTTCCTTTTCAAAATCTTCTTCATGCTATTTTCCCATCCTCTTTCATATTTATTTTAAAATTAAAAAAGTAAACCTCGACACTTTTAATCAAAAAAAATTTAAAGCAAAAATTGAGAAAGTTCTCTGAACCACAAGCCCGAGAAGATGGTTGAACCCTGAAACTACTTTGAAGGGAAAAGCTCGCAGCATCTTATCTGGGTTCGTATATGCCATTCTTAATGTCGCATTAAACAGAATCTCCGTCGAAGCATGCAAAGTTGAAAAGTTAATTTTGCCGTTTTAATTTTAAAATTTTATTTTGAAATTTTTAAGTTCATTTTGAACTTTTATTTTGTTTAAGCCATCAGACTCCTCAAATTCCAAAGCAAATATTAATTTTACTTTTTAAAAATGAAATTAGAATTTTAGTTTTTAGTATTATTTTTAGTAATTTTAGTATTATGTTAGAAAACTATTTTTGATTAATATTGTTTTAGAAATTGCAAAAAGATTAAAACATTGGTTAAATAAGAATTTTGATTTCGATTCCATTCTGCTCCCATGCCACCTAAGTACGATAAGAAAAATCAATTTTAGAGAAAAAATTTATTGTTAGATTATGCAACTAAAATAATATTTTGATTTTTTATCTTTCAAAACTAATCTTGAGACATGAACTTTTTTCAATAAAAATAATTCTCCATTCATTTTCATAGCTTTGAAAAAAGATTATCTGCTCTCGTGTTTTTTTCTGAATATATTTTCAA
>OX030967.1:6938258-6940758 GCA_943735955.1 Piscicola geometra | reverse complement strand
ACATACACACACACACACACACACACACACACACACACACACACACACACACACACACACATACACACACACACACACACACACACACACACACACACACACACAAACACACACACACACACACACACACACACACACACACACGAACACGTATATGTATATAATCTTTCACTTTCGGCTTGGAACACACATATAAATCAAATACTTTTGCAAACTAACACGTGTGCAAACAAATCCACCAGTACTAGCAAACACACCAGGTCTACAAACACACACATCTACAAGTACATACACATACATGTACACACACATACACACACACATACACACACGCACACATACACACGCACAAACACACACACACACACGCAAACAACCTAAAAATTATTTAACAAAAATTTCTCAAACCCGAAAGAAAAGGAAAGATATACTTGACTTTTCCATGTCTCCGGTTCATTTTTCATATCGTAATTCCATGTATTTCAAACATCCAAGCCTCACATTCTCTCTATTTTCCCTTTTTCTTGAAATAATACTCTCCACTAAAAAATAAGTTTGAAATTTATTTTTTACCGTTTTTTTTCTCCATTTTTCGATTGTTTTTCGTTTTGTTTTTCTACTGCCGTATCTCATCTCACTACGTTTTTCTACTGCCATTTCCGCTGCTATCATTCAAGAATCTGCAATATTCCTTTTATCTGCCCTCCCACCAAGCCTCTCTCCCACCAAGCCTCTCTCTGCTATAGCCACTTTTTATTTTTCTTTCAAAAAATTATTTTTTATATTCAACTTCATTAGTATTTTAAAATATAATTAAAATATAAGAAGTTATAGGAATGCAAAAACAAACATTTTCTTTCTCAAACTACCTTCAGTATCATTCCAATTTCAAATAAGATTATTTAAAAAGTCAAAAATACTTTACTTTCTATGCTTCTAAAAGCCTAAAAGAACTATTCTCAAATATCGCCTATCTTACCATCTCACATATCGTCCATTTTACCTACCAAATATCACTCATTTCTCGCGGTTTCTCGGTATATGGAATTATTGCTACTCCACGTGAAGGCGTTATGGTCGCCATTCCATAAATAAATAATTTTCTCGGATAGTCGATAAATAAGTGTTCTTTGTAGCAAAGATAAAATTATCTTTTATATCTATGGTAGCATAGATCCATAAATTTTTACATGTTATAATTTTTTCCAAATGTTAATAATTTATTTTGTTTAACGAAAATGATCTTTAATTTTAATTTCTTTTTCCCATAAAAATTAAATTCGTTTTTAAAATCATGAATCAAAAATTTTGCCATTTATAAATTCATAGATTTATGTGTTTCTATCTCTTCTTGCGTTTGTGTTTGTGTGTCCGTGTGTGTGTCCGTATGTGTGTCCGTGTGTGTTTGCATGCTTTAAATATTTTGCAAGAAAAAATAAAGTGATGTTGAAATGATGAGGTAACAAAATAAATTTAAGCTGATGGTAATGGCAAAGAAACTAAGATGATGATGATGATGATGATGATGATGATGATGATGATGACGATGGCGGAATTCCTTTCATTAAAAGCATTTTAAACTCACTCTCCTTAATTGTAATTTATGGTCTCATTAGAGCAGAGTCGGTGATTTCGCAATTTCAATTATTTCCTAATAATTTTATTTTTATTCATAGTTATTAATAATTTTAAAAATATTCTTCTCTATTATATTGCATATAATATAGAAAGTGAGATCAATAACATTAATATTATTCTTACGAAAAATATTATTAATAAAAGTATATTTCTTCACCTTAACATTATTTTCAATAGTTTTACTATTGTAACTACTGTTATTATTTTAACTATTATTATTATTAATATTATTATTATTATTATTATTATTATTATTATTATTATTATTATTATTATTATTATTATTATTATTATTATTATTATTATTATTATTATTATTATTATTATTATTTATATATTATTATTATTATTATTATTATTATTATTATTATTATTATTATTATTATTATTATTATTATTATTATTATTATTATTATTATTATTATTATTATTATTATTATTATTATTATTATTATTAATTGCTTACGTGGCAGGGCAGGAGTTGGTTAGTGGAATCAATCGTCGCCTGGTCAATTAGTACAGCAGAGAATAAAACTGGAAAATGTTTTAATAATATTATTTTAACAATAAATTTTTTGTTAATTTCAGGGTTTCAAAGAATAATAATTAAATGTTTTAAATTATAAATAAAAATACGGAAATAAAAAGAGAAAAAAGATTAAATTGTGAAATATCAAAATATAAAAAAAGAAAACAGAATAAAATCCATAATCCTTTCGTAATAACGTCATATTTATAGATAATGGTCGCTTCAGAAACTAATTTAAAAACTTTTTACAAATAAAATGAAATCTTTTTATTTTTATCCTTTTTAGGGGTTTCTTGCAATTTAGAAATATTTATTGGGCAAAAGTTTTCATAA
>OX030967.1:6923258-6933258 GCA_943735955.1 Piscicola geometra | reverse complement strand
TAAATTTGATTAGGTGTGACTAAAGGTGTGGATTTGAATATGAAATGAGTCATAATTTGAGATTATTTTGTTTTTATTTCAAATTTAAATAAAAAATAGAATCTATTGGAATACCTTTCAATTATTTATATTTGTTCTTTTTCATGTAATAAAGAAAAATAAATTTAAGATGAACTTTAATATACTGTACTCTAAATATAGAGAAACTATGATGATTGCAATAGAAAGAGTTAAAATGATTTTTATATTTTTATTTGAGATATAAAACAAAGTAATAATGTTTATGGAATATTCGTTCAGACTATCGTATTCCAAATATATATCCCTTCCTCCACCTCTTCCTACTGTTCATCATCATCATCATCATAATCATCATCAGCATCATCCATCCATACATTCATCCATCCATCCTCTAACCCATTCATCCACCAACCCATTCACTCTTCCACCCATCCATCGACCCACCACCAACTCAAACGCTGTGGTTCCAACCAGAAGAATAAATAATTCAAGAATTGCCTTTGTAATTGAATTTCAGAATTTGTAACTGCTATATCTCAAGGTTTAAACATTTTTTTTAATTAAAAAAAGATTTTTTTATAATTTACAAGCCGTTTTGGGTTTTTAATATTTCATCGTCTTTAATCTATCTTCAAAGTATTTTGTTTTGTATTTCTTTTTTTCTCTTCCTTGGGCATTTTTATGTATTCTTGTTTTAATATTTTATTCAGAATTTCGAATAAAACTTTGTCTGGAACTTTAAAATTCAATTACGCGCTATATTGTAGATATAAATAAACGAAAAGTGAATTTAAAGTTGATCACTTCTTTGTCTGGTACTTGTACTTTTAAGTCAGGCAATGATGGATGGGCTTTAAATATAGAAATTCACTTTTTTTCTTGATTTTTGTTTTTATTATTTTGGTTAAAACTGTTATCATTGTTGTTATTTTTCTTTTTTTAGCTTTTCAAATGATTGTTTTATTCGTATAATAAATACAAATAAATAAAAATGTTAGGTATTAAATTTAGGGTTTAATTTCTTCAATAGTTTTATCAAGGTATGCTATTATTTTTATTCTGCTTTTTTACATTTTTAATACTCAGATATGTCACACAAGATGTTTGCTCAAATATTCTGTGGATGATGAAGAGGAAATTATAAAAATCTCAAAGAAATAAAAAACAAGTAAAATAATAATTTTAAATATAAAAAACGTATTTGCTAAAAAAACTTTTTTTTAGATAGAAACAACAGTATCATATTTCATACCATAAAAACAAAATCAAAAATTGAAATTGTGAAAAAAATCTTTTGATGATCACAAATGTTTTTTTCAAAACAAATTTGAGCGTTTTTTTCAAGAGTTTTATATTTTATAAATCTTTAAAAAAACATGCTGAAAGAAAATGTGCTTATCTTTTTAATTAACAAAAAATTATTTTTAAAGCTTGTTTATTTTAAAATTGAAAATTTTTTCACATTTTTGTTTTAACGTTAAAGGTCTTAAAAAATGTTATTTAAATCTTTTGAATTCAAATTATTTCAGAAAACTTCGCTTCGAACCTAATGCAATTCCAACCACCAATGTTTTTGGTTAACTCGCCGCCCATCCATCATCGTCCATCTATCACTTTTTATTCCATTCGTCCATCAACCATCCATCACTCATCGATTATTCATCCATCTTCTCTCCGTTATTCATCCATCTATCCCTCCATTATTCATTAATCGCTCATCCATCACTCATCCTGCATCACTTTTTCCTCCATCAATCTCTCATGCATCCATCATCATCACATTAATTCATAATGTACGCACTTCAAATTCTCTCCTCGAAAGTTTTCTCTGCAATTAAACCCGCTTATGAAGGTTTAAAACCGTTTTCCAGTTCGTTATGTAAATTTTTTTTCGTTTTAATTTTGATTTAAATGTCCACACTTAACAAATTCAACAATTTTCCATTCTCATCCACCCATTTTCATCCATCCACCTTCATTTATCTACGTTTATTCACCACTTTCATCCACCTACTCCTTCATCCATCCACCTCGATCCATCAATCATCTCCATTTAACTACCATATCTTATTATCATCCATCACCCTACTCATCCTTCCTTCTTTACTCCTCCATCCATCATTCAGGTGGATTATAGATGATGCACTTTTACATTTTGCAGTGTGCTTTATTCTCTTCTGCTTTTCTAAATGTATTTCTGTGAACCATTCCATCGTAAAACAGTTCCATCCATCCATCCATCCATCCATCCATCCATCCATCCATCCATCCATCCATCCATCCATCCATCCATCCCTCCATCCATCCATCCATCCATCCATCCATCCATCCATACACCCATCCATCCCTCCATCCATCCATCCATCCATCCATCCATCCATCCATCCATCCTTATTTAATTATTCGAAGATTGAAAAACAAACGTGTATTCAAACAAAAAGTTAATTCGGATTGAATGTTTTTTCGTTGAATTTTTCTACCTCGCGTGTAGGCGACCCTGATTGAAATTTAATGGATTCATAAAAAAAAGTATTTACGAAATTAAGATCTGAAGTTCGTTTTTTATGGAGAAAATAAAAAAAATTCTAATTTCGCAAACTTAGTTTTTTTCTCATCTATCACAGTCATTTTTCTAATATTGAATTGAAGGGAGTTTCCTGTTCAGTTTGAAACTAATAAACATTTATTTTAAAATTATGTTTTTTTAAACTATCATGATGATCAGCATGATCTCTATCTTCATCACCAACGTCACCATCATCTTCATCATCATCTTCATCATCATCTTCATCATCATCTTCATCATCATCTTCAGCATCATTATCATCATCATCATCGATAGAGATTCTTTAAATTGAGTCAGTTCACACTGGAGCTTGCACTGAATAGAATTACTTCTACGATTAGTTTTTCTTCCAATGGAAAAAATAAATTTTAATATTTTTTGTTTTTATGTGTTTTTTTAGTTTTTTTACTCTATCATAGTTTTTATCATTTTTTCAATTTTATGCTAGTTTTTTTCTCATTGCGTAATTACCCACCCTTTTAGCTTCAAAATATCCCAAAAAGGATGTTTCCCACTTAATTCTTTTTTGATGTGAGTTTCAATGCAATAAAACCCTGAAATAACTATTTTGAATTTTTTATTTTTAAAATGTGATATAAAACAGTTGTTCAAAATTTAAAGTTTTCAATGCATAAATCTGTTGAAATTATTTAAAAGTAAAAAAACTTCAAAGCGCCAGATTAATCGTAACCCACATGTGACTTTTGATCGGATGTGTGTTTGTGTTTGTGTGTGTGTGTGTGTGTGTGTATATGTTTGTATGTATGTGTGTGTGTGCAAGAGAGTGTGGGTGTGGTTTGGTTTGGTTTGGGAAAAAGTTTGGGGAAAGACAGGGAAGGTCAAAGATGGAAAAAAAGTTTTACAAAAGTGAAAATATTATAATGTAAAAAAAAGAAAAATGCAGAAAACAAACATTTTAAAATCAATTCAGTGCGTTTATTTGGTTTTTGATTAACAAATCACTTTTTGAAAGTTTTTTCTCTGAGTGCAAAAAATATTTTATAATTTAAAGATTTTAATTAAAATTTTTATATGTATATTCTTTTATTTGTGAAATTAATAATGAAATATGTCAACCATGAAACTATTTGCTCACCTGAAAGTCAAGCTTTTTATTAAACTACTGGAGTAAATGCAAATAAACCTTTTATTAAAAAAACTTCAATTAGTTTTTAATTAATATTTTATTATCTTTCAAGTGTTTTCCTACTTTTTCTTTTAAATTAATTTTGTTTTTTACTCGTTTTGAAGTATTTAAAAAATGACAAAAACGAAAAAATATTTTAGAAAATTTTAGCGTATATACTTTTTGTGCATATTTATTTATATTTTCCCACAATTTAAAATGTTCTCCCCATCATAAACGTCCTCAAAAAACAAATAAAACCATCAACTCATAACCAATAAAACATTAAATGTATTAAATTCCCACTAACAAATTAAATAAATAATTTAAATTCAAAAAATAAATTTAATTTTTGAAAAGGCAAGCGAAGTAATGAATTGGAGACCAGACACAACTCGACGAATTTGCCAGCGTGTCTGCCTTTATATAGGCGACTGAGGCCGGTACAATGGGCAGCGTGGGAGTTGCGGAAAGGGTGGAATAGACGCTGATTACACCATGGAATTCCTTTTTATAAGTCAATGAATATAGGTTCGAGCATAGAATACGATTAGAATAAGTGAATTTAAATGGCCGCTTGAAGATGCATGTCGCCTTCAAAGTTAGAGATTTGGTTTGAAAATGTGGAATCTTGAAAGACTTTCGGATTTGATGGCACCGCAGGGTGAAAAAAAGTTTTTCTACAACTTTAAAGCCTTTGAATGCTTGGAGGTGGATAATTAAGGGATAGATGGATGGATGGATGGATGGATGGATGGATGGATGGATGGATGGATGGATGGATGGATGGATGGATGGATGGATGGATGGATGGATGGATGGATGGATGGATGGATGGATAGATGGATGGATGGATGGTTAGATAGTGATTAATGAAGAAGCAATAGACTCTTGAAGGACACCCCCAGAAATTATAGAAATGTACGTGTGTGTGTTTGTGTGCGTGCGTGTGTTTGTGCGTTTGTGTGCGTGTGTGTGCGTATTTATTTAGCAATTCAGCATAAATAATGATGCGGTATTCATCAAACTAATCCATGCATACTTTATCGAACTCACCTCAGCATAGAAGACACTTCCCGGCAAACGTAGAATAAATTAACAACATTTTCATGAGATAAAATAAAATTATTATCAAATCTTAATAAAGATAATAAAAGTTTAAAATTCATTAGGATAGCATTGTAAAATAAAAAGAATAATAAATATGCTCTACAATAAGAATAATAAAATTTTAAACTTCATGCAAGAGCTTTGAAGAATGGAATGCGTCTGCAAACTCCCGCCTGCATGAATGCATGTGTGCATTTTGCAATTCATCCTCTGTTCCTGACCTCTCACCTATCTATCTTTCAGTTCGTGTGCGTGTGTTTCTGTGTGTGTGTTTGTGTGTGTGTTTGTGTGTGTGTGTGTGTGTGTGTGTGTGTGTGTGTGTGTGTGTGTGTGTGTGTGTGTGTGTGTGTGTGTGTGTGTGTGTGTGTGTGTGTGTGTGTGTGTGTGTGTGTGTGTGTGTGTGTGTGTGTGTGTGTGTGTGTGTGTGTGTGTGTGTGTGTGTGTGTGTGTGTGTGTGTGTGTGTGTGTGTGTGTGTGTGTGTGTGTGTGTGTGTGTGTGTGTGTGTGTGTGTGTGTGTGTGTGTGTGTGTGTGTGTGTGTGTGTGTGTGTGTGTGTGTGTGTGTGTGTGTGTGTGTGTGTGTGTGTGTGTGTGTGTGTGTGTGTGTGTGTGTGTGTGTGTGTGTGTGTGTGTGTCGAATTTATTTTTTTTGTGAGACAAGAAATGAAATCATAACTTAAAAAAATAATGGAATCATAAAAATATTTATAAATTTAATAATTATTGAATGCTTTTTACACACACATACACACACACACACACTCACACACACACACACACACAAACACACACACACACTAACACACACACACACAGACACACACAAATGAACACACACACAAACAAAAACACACACAAACAAACAAACACACACACAAATTCTTGTAAACAGAAAAAACAAAGAAAGATGACACCGATACTGTAAAGGACGCATCGAATGACGTATAAGTCATAACAAATCGTCGTGACGTCACAGGAGGAAGGGCCAATCAGGCGAGAGAATTCGGATGAGTGCGGGTATGTTTATATGCTTTTATTGTTGTTGTTTTTGTTTTTAATTGGCCAATGAGCTTTGTTCTTTTGGGCTTCGAATTGTTTTGATTCATTTTTTTTCATATTGTCTCCTATTCTATGTTGCTTTCACTTTTCATCGTTCGTCTTCATCGTCTTCATCGTCTTCATATTGTCTCCTATTCTATACTGCTTTCACTTTTCATCGTTCGTCTTCATCGTCTTCATCGTCTTCATCGTCTTCACCGTCTTCATATTGTCTTCTATTCTATATTGCTTTCACTTTTAAAATGTATTTAAATTTTTATCGTTAAAAAATTCTTGAAGAATAATATACAAAATGAAGCTTATCCTTTTTGAAACAGCAACACCCTCCTCTCTCCTCCCTCTCCCCTGAGTGTCGTTTCCTCCCCTGGAAGGACAGGCAATCGTCTAATGCAACCACGGTTCTTTAGTGGAAAGACTCTCCACACGAAATCACCCCATCAAGCACAATTTGCCATCCCTCCCTCCCTCCTCTTCGGTCACACCAAGTACTTTCCTATGTTTTCAAACAGTTTTTCTGGGTTTTTTCCAGTTTTTCTTGAGTTTTTAGTTGTAGAATTTAATTGTTTAAAATGTTTTTTGCGTATTTGTGAATTATGAAAAATTCTAGATTTTATATTTTTGTTAAACGTCATTTACTGATTTTCGTAGATTTTAGTTTGAGGAGTACAAGTTAAAATACTGATCAGCCAGTTTTTAAATATAAAAATTAACAAAACATTTTCAATTATTTTTTTTTCAATTTACTTTATTAACAGTTTGTTAAATATTTTTTCCCAATAATTGTGTTAAGAAAAATTGTGTTTTGTTTTTGGTTTTGATTTTTTTTGAATTTTTTGATTGAATGAACAAAGCAATTGAAAGTAGTGTGATTTATCCGAGGAGAGCATCGAACAGATACATAATGAAATTGTGTTTGTGTGATTGTTTATGTGTTTTTATGTGTGCTTGTTTATGTGTGATTGTTTATGTGTGTGTTTATGTGGGTGTGAATGTGTGTTTGCTTATGTGTGTGTGAATGTGTGTTTGCTTATGTGTGTGTTTGTGTAATTGTTTATGTGTGTTTGTGTGGGTGTTTAGGTGTGATTGTAAATGTTTGACTGAGCACACAAAAACAAACGCACTTTCTCAAAAACACACATAAACACACACATATAATTTTCTTTGCCTAAGAATGGACTGGGACGTGGTTGTCAAGGGGATCCGGTTGCTTGGCAACCGAGTCATCACTTAGTGATGGCCGTTCATTAAATATGCAGAAGAGGAAAGTAAAATAGAGAAATAGTTTATTTATTTAACGGAGAATTTTCAAATAAATTATTTCAAGTTTGAATAATGAAACTATTGTTTAAAAATTATTTATTATTTATTTATTTTGTTTTATTTTATAATTATTTATAGAATTCTCATGTGGTCTGAAATACGCGTTGACTAAAACATGTGAAATTTTGAAAAAACGCTATATAAATATATTTGATTGATTGAAAAAACACACACAAAAAAACACACAGAAACACGCACAAAAACACACACACAAACACACATACTATCACAAATATTCTGGATTGAGTGGTCGTTGGTGTGACTAATGGCGGATTATCTTGCCGTTTGACTGGGTGTCTTGGAAGGGATGGGTGGGTTGGTGGAAAGGAGGGTGGATAGAAGGCCTGGCGATCATCATCATCATCATTATGACATCACCATCATTATCAGCATCATCAGCATCATCATCATTACCACCATGATCAGCACCATGAATCATCATCATCAGCATCGTCGTCATTTTTGACATTATTAGGAAACTGTGTGTATTTGCTCAGGGAGGGGGAGGAGGAAGATGGAGAGATGGTCCTGATGATGATGCAAAACAAATAACCGAAATGCTAACGAGCTTCATGATGATGATGAAATGCGTTTTAGACATTAGAATCATCATCATCACCACTATCTTCATCATCTTCATTAGCTTCATCCTCATCATCATCACCATTATCCCAATCATCCCAATCATCATCATCATCATCAACTCCATCATCATCATCAACCTCTTCCTTCTCATCTTACTCCTTATCTCTTCTCCAGCCAATCGGATGCCTCTGTTTCGTCTCACATTCCTGACGTCATTGAAATTCGAATAAAGTGCTATCGATTTATGATCTTTTTCCATCTCTCCGCCATTAAAATATCTCTCAAGGACATGCGCACACACACACACACACACAGACACACACACACACACACATACACACACACACAGACACACACACACACACACACACACACACACACACACACACACACACACACACACACACACACACACACACACACACACACAAACACACACACATACACACACACACACACACATACACACACACACACACACACACACACACACACACACACACACACACACACACACACACACACACACACACACACACACACACAAACACACACACATACACACACACACACACACATACACACACACACACACACACACACACACACACACACACACACGTGCTTAGATGGCATCTAGGGCTATCGAGATAGGAACTTTTCCATTGATTAGAAGTGATCTCACTGCAGTTTCATTGCGTTCGATTGCTCCTTCCTATTCTTTATTGTTTTTTTTCGTTTTTTTATTTACTTTTATTTTTCTTTTATGGATTAAAAATCTTTTTTTTCATTTGAGAGTTCGATTTTTCAGTGTATTGATTTTTTGAGTTTCAGTTTTTTCCTTTTTGCGTTTTTTTTCATTTCTAGGTTAGTTTTTTTCTTCTTCAAATTAAATTTTTTTATTTAATCCTTTATTCAGTTTTTTATCTTTAAATCCCACATTCCATCCATCTCACCTTCCATCCATCCATCCAATCTCTTCATCCACATTTATCTTTCATTCATCCAGCATTTCCCAATCGGCCAATCAAAACAACTTTTTATTATTTTTATCTTCAAAGTTTTTTTCTTTTTTCCATTTTTTTCATCCTCGTATTTTGCACTCTCACGTCTTCTTGCGCTCTATTTGTTTTTACGCTTCACGATTTCTCGCTACCTTCGAGCCATCTTCATTCTCCTTTATTTTTATTCATCCCCTAATCCTTCATTCCTCCATCTTTTCATCTTCCATCCAATAATTCCTTATTTATCAAATTATCCATCCAGTAATCCTTTATTCATTCATCTTTCTATCTTCCATCCATCATTTCTTCACTTGCTCTCGATTTCTATCTCAACCAGCAGCCCACACCATCCTTCCATCACCACACCATCCTTCCATCACCACACCATCTCTCCATCACCACACCATCTCTCCATCACCACACCACCCCTCCATCACCACACCATCTCTCCATCACCACACCACCCCTCCATCACCACACCATCTCTCCATCACCACACCATCTCTTCATCACCACACCATCTCTCCATCACCACACCATCTCTCCATCACCACACCATCTCTCCATCACCACACCATCTCTCCATCACCACACCATCCCTCCATCACCACACCATCCCTCCATCACCACACCATCTCTCCATCACCACACCATCTCTCCATCACCACACCATCCCTCTATCACCACACCATCCCTTCATCACCACACCATCCCTCCCTCACCACACCATCTCTCCATCACCACACCATCCCTCCATCACCACACCATCTCTCCATCACCACACCATCCCTCCCTCACCACACCATCCCTCCATCACCACACCATCTCTCCATCACCACACCATCTCTCCATCACCACACCATCTCTCCATCACCACACCATCTCTCCATCACCACACCATCTCTCCATCACCACACAATCTCTCCATCATCACACCATCCCTCCCTCACCACACCATCCCTCCCTCACCACACCATCCTTCCATCACCACACCATCCTTCCATCACCACACCATCTCTCCTTCACCACACAATCCCTTCATCACCACACCATCCCTCCTTCACCACACCATCTCTCCATCATCACACCATCCCTACCTCACCACACCATCCCTCCCTCACCACACCATCCTTCCATCACCACACCATCCTTCCATCACCACACCATCCCTCCTTCACCACACAATCCCTCCTTTACCACACCATCTCTC
>OX030967.1:6885758-6918258 GCA_943735955.1 Piscicola geometra | reverse complement strand
CCAACCACAACGTCTGCAGAGCTCTTAGCTCGATTCTCACCTGGAAGCGACAAGGGAGAGATGCAGAAGAGAGACATTGTTGATGAATTTGCCCAAAATAAACAAAATGGCGTTAATAAAAGCAAAAAAAATAAAGATGATCATGAAGATGGTGCTGATAATGATGGTGATGCTGATAATGATGACTTTACCAGGGTCAGGATGATAATAGGGAACACAAAAAAGACTCAAACAGCTGCTATTTTCGAAGCTGGTGAAGATGGTGAAAAAGAAGATGAAGTTACTGTCATCAAAGATGCTAACTGCATCACCAGCGTTGCTAATGGTGGTGGAGGCAGCAGTGGTGGTGATGATGACGATGTTTTAAAGTTTGCAGTTTATGAGGCGCAAGATTTAGGCGAGGAGTTTCAATATTTGAAGGATCTATTGAGTGTCTTTGGTGAGCAAGATGGCGGTCTCCATAATGGCGACGACGAAGAAGTGAAGGAAGGGGAGGTTATGAACGAGGAAACCATCACGACAATCGATACTCAAGTGAGGAAAGTCAAAGGGTGATGGAGGGATGGTAGAAGGGTAGTGGGGATGATGGAGGGATGGTAGAAGGGTAGTGGGGATGATGGAGGGAGGGTAGAAGGGTAGTGGGGGTGATGGAAAAATGGAAGTGGTGGTGGTGGTAGTGACGATAGTGGTGGTAGTCAAGAAAAGATGGTAGTGGGGAAAAAAAGTGGTAGTGGTAGGGGGAGGGTAGAAGTAATGATGATGATGACGATGCTCAGAAAAGCATCTTTCGGTGATGAAAACTGATATGAAAGTTTCATAAAAACAAGATGAAGGAAAAATAGAATTTATAGAAACGAAGACACTTAATGAAAGAAAAGGAAGAATAAATAAATAAAAAATAAATAAATAAAATATAAAATATTAATCAAACATGCATTTTGTGACTTTTTGAGCCTTTTAGTGGCATTTAATTCATCAAGTTGATTCTTTTCGCTAATTAAATCAAAAATAATGTTTAATTTAAACTTTTTTTCTTTGATTGATAATTGAAAAAAATTAAGATTTTGAAACGTTGTAGTTTTCAAATTAAATAAATAGATTGAAATGGACATGTTTTCTTTTATGATTACAAATACCATTTTATTAGTTAAATCTTTCCAGGAAAAATAGTATTTTTCAAAAAATAATGAAAACAGAAAAAAAAAATTTCATGAAAAAATGAAATGAAACATTAGAAAACTTGTAAGGCTCAAGGCTATTAATCATTTGAGATTTATGAAAAAAGAAAAACCTCTTAAAATGAGTTCTTTTAGTATAAGAGACAATTTTACTTATGTAAGTTTTTTAAATATTTAATTATTGCTTGTTATACTAATTTTTTATTTTATAACATCAAATAAATGTAAATACTTTAACCCATTAACGCATGACTCAAAGGAATTAATTAATTTTTCTACAGTTTATTGAAAAACTGATTCTAAAAAATAAAATCAAAAAATAAGTCTGAAATATTTTATGCAAAAAAAGTTATGATGAAAATAAAAAATGTCCTTAAAAAAGGACACTATGCATTGCTACTCACGGTAATCACGATTCGTGGTAGATGCTGAAGCACTCCAAATGTAAAGCTACATTACATTTAAGGCATTTCTTTTCCACTTTCTTTCCACATTACTTGCATCTTTTTTGGCCATCTTCAATTTTACCAATAAAATGATCTTTTCCATCGTATCGGACCTCTGCAACACGCTTTTAGCTAACTTCATGGATTTTTTTTTCTTTTTTGATCTGTTTGAAACCATATGAAAAAATTATAAGTATTTCAGTATAACATGGAGTGTCTTTTGGTAAGCATTTTATTAGTTTAGATACCACTGATCCACCAAGTCCTAATTCGCTATTGAACTCTTCCGAGGCTCCTTGATACGGGTAACAGGTTACCCAATACCCAAGCCTATTATTTAGACACCAAACTTTATATCCAAACCTTATGGGTTTTCCTCTGATAAACTGTTTTGATGAATGCCTTCCATAATATGGCACCATTGATTCCTCAATCGCCAAATGACATTCTTTGGGCCAAAATTTGAGAAATCTTTCATTCATAGCATCAAATAATGGACGCACTTTGGCCATCTTGTCTAACTTATTAATTTTCTTATTGTCATTGCAATGCAAATATCTTAATAACTCTTCAAATCTGTTCACAGTCATAGCATTGCTTACAGCTAGATTGTGTACATCGTCGCTCTGTTCCCAGTACATCCTGCGCTTTGCCAAAGGAACATAACCTGAAAGCATGAGTAAAGCCAGCACCACTCTATATTCATTTTCAGTAGCATTCAGCTGTTTTAGTTTTTGGCTGTCATATAAATTTGACATGTCTGTTATTAGCTTGATGACTGGTACATCCAAAAATAAATTAAACAATGTGAGAGGAAACATTTTTTCTAAAATTGGTTTGTCCTCGGAACTATTATCTGCCAATAATTCAATTTTTTTAGCTGGCCTTTTTACAGCAGTTTCTTTTCTACTTATAGTGGTTTTCTCTTCCCCGATTTTGGAAATTACTATTTCTGCTTCTGCATTTAGCTGGTTTCTTGAAAAATTATCTAGGGTACCTTCACCATCCTCGGGTTCACTATCCTCATCAGAGCAGTTTGGGTCAGTAGAAGGAATCATGACTATATCTGCTGAAAAGAAATCATTGTCATCTTCCAAAATACTAATGACTTCATGAAGAGCGAATCTGAAAATAATTGTTTTTACCATCCGTATTACTGCATAGTGTCCTTAAAAAAGGACACTCAATAAAACACAGTTTTTGGAAATAATATTACATGTAAAATGAAATTTATTTTAAAATAAGATATAAGAATGAATAACAATGGAATAATATTATAAATCATAAATGGTAGACATTAAATAAAATTATAACTAACTTTTTTTCATGAGCCATGACAAAAACACAAAAAATTTAGTTATCGCCTTGAAAAATCAGAATATCGAAACAATTTATCAATTTCAAATCACAAAAAATTTTTTTTTAAAGACTTCAGTTTATATAAGACAGGATTAGTTGCAAAGATAATAAATATAATCAAGATAACTATTATAAAAAAAACTTGTTATTGCTGTCCTTAAAAAAGGACAGTATGCGTTAATGGGTTAAACTATAAATGAGCATGAATACTTAGCATATAATTCTGAAACAAATAGAAAATGAAATAATTATTATTTTTATTAAGTAAAATGATTAGGTTTAAAATAAAACATTGAACTATAGAGGTCGACTTAAACTTAAAAAATTTAGTGCTACACAAAATTTTCTTTATACTCCTAAGTTTACATTTAGCCTTGCAAAAGTACTTTCTATAAACATTTTAACTTTATATTTTTAAGCAACTATATCTCTTTTGCATACATTTTTTTTATTTTAGAACCATTAATTAGTTTTAATTTAAGTGCATTCAGGGTTTTAAAAATGGCTGATAAGGCTGATCAGATCGGTGAAAAACAAGAGCTGCTAGAAGCGTGAGCCAATATTTTTAAATTCTCACAACAATTAAAAATCACTACATCACATCATCGTTATCATCATCATCATCATCATGCAGAAGAAGAAGGAAAGAAGGATGGGTGAGTGAGAAGCGACAGGACTACCTCGAGTGGTCAGAGTACTTCATGGCCGTTGCCCTCCTCTCTGCCCAGAGGAGCAAGGACCCTTCGACCCAGGTATCATTACTAGCCCACCTCTACTACTACTACTACTACTACTACTACTACTACTACTACTACTACTACCACCACCACCACAACTACTACTACTACTACTACTACTACTACTACTACTACTACTACTACTACTACTACTACTACCACCACCACAACTACTACTACTACTACTACTACTACTACTACTACCACAACTACTACTACTACCACGCCAGGTAGGATCTTGCATAGTGAGGAAGGATAAGAAGATACTGGGGATCGGATACAACGGCATGCCGAATGGTTGCCACGACGACGAGATGCCGTGGGCCAAACACCATGAGGATGAACTGGATAATAAGTATCTTTATGGTGAGAGGGCGGTGATGGAGGGAGGGAATGGAGAAGGGAGGATGGTGAAAGAGGGATGAGAAGAAGAGGAATGAATTGTGGTGTTGGTGTGGAAGAGTCTAATCTAAGTTCACCTAACCACCTCCTATCAGTCCAGTAAATACTTCTTTTCCATCAAACCACCCATCCAAACCCTATAAATCCAACATCTCTCTTTTATCAACCACCCACTCACCCTCTCCATCAACCCACCCACCCACCCACTCCCTCCATCAACCCTTCCACCCACCCACTCCCTCCATCAACCCTTCCACCCACCCACGCATCCACTCAAGTATGCCACGCCGAGATGAATGCCATCATGAACAAGAACAACAATGACGTCAGCGACTGCACCCTCTACACCACCATGTTCCCGTGCAACGAATGCGCCAAACTCATCATCCAATCAGGTGCCTCTGTTCATGTGTGTGTGTGTGTGTGTGTGTGTGTTCATGTATGTGTGTGTGTGTGTGTGTGTGTGTGTGTGTGTGTGTGTTTGTGTGTGTGTGTGTGTGTGTGTGTTTGTGTGTGTGTGTGTGTGTGTGTGTGTGTGTGTTTGTGTGTGTGTGTGTGTGTGTGTGTGTGTGTGTGTGTGTGTGTGTGTGTGTGGGGGGGGGGGGGAGGGGGGGGCTGCGTGGTTGTGTTATTTTGTGGGCTTGTAGAGAAGAACTTTTTTTCTAAGTCTAAAACTTTAAAATTAAATTTTAAATAAAATAATAAAAATATTTTTTCATGTGCACAAAAACACTCACATCCCTACAGGCATCTCTCACGTGGTGTACTTGTCAGACAAAAATAAGAATAAAAAAGCTTTCCAGGCATCAAAGCGTCTGCTGGAGATGGCTGGAGTGAAATACAGGTGGGTTTTGTATTTAAAAATTAATTATAATAAAATGGCGGGTTTTATGTAAAGAAGGGAGAGGTGAGAGAATAAGTTGGGGGAAGAGAGAGGAATTTGGTTGGTTGAGATGAAAGAATGATTAGATGAATGAATGATAATATGGATGGATTTATGGATGGATGGATGGGAGGGGGTTGTATAGATGGACGCATGGATGAATGGATGGAGGGAGGGGGTTATGGGATGATAAATGTAAATAGGATGCATAGACTAGATTCACTTTTCACCCTGCAGTCAGTTTTCGCCGAATAAGAAAAAAATCCTGATTGATTTTGAGGCCCTTGAATCTATCAACAACAACAACAACAATAATAATGATGATGATGATAATAATAATTAATAATAATTGTCATTTTTGTATAGCGCCCGGGCACGCAACTGAAGCGCTTTCACTGCGTCGTAATGCAATAAAGAAATAAAAATAATTATAATAGTAATGTTATGAAAAGGAGAGCAAAGAGTAGCATGGAGTAATTATTAAGAATGATAGGCTAAGTTAAAGTAATGAGTTTTCAGTTTGGCTTTGAAAGTCGAAAATTGGTTGATGCTTCATAATGATGATGATGATGATAATGATAATAATAATAATGTTAATAGTGTAAACAGTGCCATTAACGGTGATAAAAAGGACGTTAGCACTACAAAATCAATCAAATCAATCAAATAGATTTCAATCAATCAAAATAAGAGATTATGATGATGATTTTGATGATTGTTATGATTATGATGGTTATGATAATAATTAATTGATTTTATTTATTTGAAATACTTTTCATTGTCATAATAAACCTACTAACACTACTTCTACTTTATTTATCGACGAATTGAATTTTACTGATTATTAAAATATTCAACATTTAGAACTAAATTTTTTATACATATCATTTAAGATTCAATTGACATGAATTACTAAATCATAAAGTGGTAATATAGTAAAAATTAGTAAATCAGCCCAGTACCGGAAACTACCTTAAGTACATTCATAGTTTTTGCCTAGTAGCGGATTTCTTTAAGAATTCTCATTCTCAACTATTCCCTAAGCTTTCTGAGTGGTCATTAGTAATTCAAGAACATTCATAAACCTATGAAATTTGTATTCGTGAATAAATAAAAGCAAAATGCCTCTGGCTCCGCTCAACTTTCCATTCAGGAAACAAGAGAAAACTGAAATTATTGAGGTAAAGATTTTAGTTTTTTTATTTATCTGATAGGTAATAATAATTAAGGCTATGTAATTTAATATTCCACTGAAAATTCTTTTTTGAGCTTTTGCTTTTTTGCTACAACTTACAAATGCTTTTGGCATTTCTAACTAGAACTTACTTGAGTGAGGTTAGAATTGAAACACAATCATTACATGAATAGAGATAATTTATTTTTGCATTTACATTAAATTAATAATTCCGTTGCTTCAAATTAAATTTAATGCATTTAAAGTCTTTAAATTTAATGGTTTAATCTGCATTTAATAATAATAAAATTAATTATTCAGGACAAATCGATAGAGGAATTGCAAGATGTGAGTGCTTGCCATGAATTATTATTTTTCTCATTTGTGAAATAAATGTTTTATTAAACCTTTTTAAAAAACTTATATATTTCGATTAAATTTTTTAATTATTCGAACTTCAAGTTAACCCCCTTAAAACGCAAAAAAATGTCAAAACTGTAAACATTTTCCTTGTTCAACTTGTCCAGTATGGCAAGGTGGAAGAGAAGCACGAGGAGATCGATGTGGTGAAAATGATGGTGCACGAGAAGCTTGACCCCTCATTCTTTGACCTACTTAAAGTTCTAGGTCAGGGCTCTTTTGGAAAGGTCAGGGGGGTGGGGAGATGATGTGGAAGGGGGTAATGAATTGAGATAATTATAATTTTAAAAAGAGGAGAAGGGATGGTGTATATGAGGTTGTTTATAAATATATCCCGCTGCTTCCTATTAACCCTTTTTGAATTTCTCAAACACCTCACTGCCTCCCTTCCCTTCCTTCCCCCCCTCAAACCCATCTCCTCCCCCCTCCACCTCCACCCAGGTCTTCCTGGTGCGTAAGAACAAGGGTGCAGACAAGGGAAGTCTGTACGCCATGAAGGTGCTGAGGAAGGCTACCCTCAAAGGTGGGGGAGGGGGGGAGAGGAGGTGGGGAGGAGAGATGAGGAGGGGAGGGTGGATGAGTGGAAGGATGGATGAGTGAGGTGGATGAGTGGGGTGGATGAGTGGAGGTGGGGTGGAGAGGGGAGGTGGGGTGGGGAGGGCAGGGTGGATGAGTGGAGTGTAGGGGTTGAAATAGATGTGGTTGGGTGAAGTGTAAAGGAGTAAAACAGAGGCAAGGGGTGTGGATGATAGGTGGAGAAAGAAGAAAGGTAGGAAATCCATCAGAGTGGGAAAATTATTACTAAATTAGGGTGAGAGATGTGGATGAGATGTATTGGTGGTAGAAAAAAATGTATGTAAAATGGGTTAAAAACTGTTCCACCACCACCACCACTATAACTACCATACAGAATATTGTTTCCAATCTTTTTTTCTTGCACCAATTTTATTTTTGCTTCCTTTCATCTTCTCACATAAATAGACCATAAACTTTTTTTCAAAACAAAGAACTGGAGTTTAATAATAACCAGATGTATTTTTAGAATGAATTTTTTTCCAAATTCATGCATGTACACACACAAACTCACATATACACACACACAAACTCACATACACACACACACAAACTCACATCCACATACACACACACACAAACACATAAAAATTTGCCATGCTTTCTGAATTTTTCATAGAACATTATTCATATTTTTACCTATGAAAGTGCCAATTAGTTGATTTTGCATTCCATTCTACTGCTACTACTATCACTACCTCCACTATATCCGCATCATCATCACCCCCATCAACATCCCCATCATCATCACCCCCATCAACATCCGCATCATCATCACCCCCATCAACATCCCCATCATCATCACTCCCACCATCATCATCACCCCCATCAACATCATCATCATCACCACCCAGTGAGGGACAGGGTACGCACAAAGATGGAGAGGAATATACTGGCAGAACTGGAACATCCATTCATCGTCAAGCTCTACTATGGTGCTCATGATGATGATGTTGTGGGGGTGATGAAGATGATGATGCTGATGAAGATGATGGGGATGATAATGATGATGCTGATGAAGGTAATGATGATGATCATGATGTTTTAACTCCCCACCGACAGCTTTCCAGACAGAGGGCAAGTTGTATCTGATTCTGGAATTCCTCAGGGGTGGAGATTTGTTCACCAGGCTCTCCAAAGAGGTGGCCATGATCATCATCATCATCATCACCATAATCATCATCCCCATCATCACCATTCCAACCCCACCATCATCATAACCATCACCAGCCACCATCACCCCCCACAATCATCATCTTCATCATCATCATAACCATCACCAGCCACCATCACCCCCCACAGTCATCATCATCATCATCATCATAACCATCACCAGCCACCATCACTCCCCACAATCATTCCCATAATCATCATAACCATCACCAGCCACCATCACCCCCCACAATCATCATCATCATCATCATCATCATCATAACCATCACCAGCCACCATCACCCCCCACAATCATCATCATCATCATAACCATCACCAGCCACCATCACCCCCCACAATCATCATCATCATCATCATCACCATCACCACCGCCACAGGTGATGTTCACGGAGGATGACGTGAAGTTCTACCTGGCTGAACTTGCCCTGGCGCTCAACCACCTGCACAAGCAGGGCATCATCTACCGAGACCTCAAGCCCGAGAAGTTGGTGCTGATGATGATGATGATGGGGGGGATGATATTGATGGGGGGGGGTGATGGTGGTGATAATGATCAGGAGGATTATGGTGGATATGAGGGTAGGGGTGTTAATATAAATAATATTAACTACTACTACTACTACTACTACTACTACTACTACTACTACTACTACTACTACTACTACTACTAATACTACTACTACTACTACTACTACTACTACTACTACTACTACTACTACTACTAATACTACTACTACTGCTACTACTACTACAACTACTACTACTACTACTACTACTACTACTACTACTACTACTACTACTACTACTACTACTACTACTACTACTACTACTACTACTACTACTACTACTACTACTACTACTACTACTACTACTACTACTACTAATACTACTACTACTGCTACTACTACTACAACTACTACTACTACTACTACTACTACTACTACTACTACTACTACTAGTACTACTACTACTACTACTACTACTACTACTACTACTACTACTACTACTACTACTACTACTACTACTACTACTACTACTACTAATACTACTACTACTGCTACTACTACTACAACTACTACTACTACTACTACTACTACTACTACTACTACTACTACTAGTACTACTACTACTACTACTACTACTACTACTACTACTACTACTACTACTACTACTACTACTACTACTACTACTACTACTAGTACTACTACTACTACTACTACTACTACTACTACTACTACTAATACTACTACTACTACTACCACCACAGCATCCTTCTCGACTCTGACGGCCACATTAAACTCACAGACTTTGGTCTATCTAAAGAATCCATCATTGCTGATGAAGATAAGGTCATCATCATCATCATCATCATTGTAGTAGTAGAAGTAGTAGTAGTAGTAGTAGTAGTAGTAGTAGTAGTAGTAGTAGTAGTAGTAGTAGTAGTAGTAGTAGTAGTAGTAGTGCTGATGACGATGATAGCATCACCCACCCCTCAAGGCTTACTCCTTTTGTGGCACTGTGGAGTACATGGCCCCGGAGGTGATCAACAGAAAAGGTTGGTGATGATGATGATTGTGGTGGTGGTGATGATGATGATTTTCGTGGTGGTGGTGATGATGATGATTGTGGTGGTGGTAATGATGATGATGATGATGAAGAGGGTGGTGATGATGATGATGAAAAGGATGGTGATGATGATGATGATTATTGTTATTTTTGACAGGACACGACACCACAGCTGACTGGTGGTCGTACGGAGTTTTGATGGTGACGACATAATTATTCATTATTACGTGAATGGTTTTTTAATTTATTATTGTTGGTTAAATAAAAATAATATGATAATATAATTTTTATTTGTTTGTTTTTTCAAGTACGAGATGCTGACAGGACAGCTCCCCTTCCAATCGTCTGACCGCAAAGAGACCATGAACCTGATCTTGAGGTCATCATCATCATCATCATGACCATCAATATCATCACCATCATTATCATCACCATCAACTATCCTTTCGTCATTCCACCACTTTCTCTCTTCAACCACTTCTTTTCCCATCTCTTCTATTCACCACCCTCCAGTCTCTTCCCTCAAACCCACCCAACCCCCTAATTCCAACCCTCCAACCCACCCCCCAACCCACCCCTCAACCCACCCCCCAACCCACCCCTCCCCCCCACCCACCCACCCAACAGAGCGAAGTTGAACATGCCACAGTACTTGAGCACGGACGCACAAGGCCTTCTACGATGCCTATTCAAGAGAAACCCCTCTAATCGATTGGGTGGGTGGGTGGTGGTTGTGGGGGGCGGGGTGGTGGGTGGGTGGATGGGTGATCATGATGATAATGATGGTCATGGGGGTTGGTTGTGGTGGTTGTGGGGGATTGTGATTATGATGATGGTGGTGGGGTGGGGGTGGTTGGTTGTGGTAGTGGATGGGTGATGGTTGTGATGAGGTTTCGGGGTGGGTGTGTATATCATTATCATCATCATCATCATCATTATCATTTCCACCATCGTCATCATCACCACCACCCCCCCCCCCCCCCATCAGGCCACGGGGCGGACGGCATTGAGAACCTCAAACAGCAACCCTTCTTCTCCAGCATCAACTGGAAGAAGTTGCTGCTGAAGCAGGTTTGGATGGATGGATGGGTGGAAGGATGGATGGATGGATGGGTGGAAGGATGGATGGATGGATGAATGGGTGGATGAATGGGTGGATGGGTGGGTGGATGGGTGGGTGGATGGGTGTGTGGATGTTTAGGTTGATGGATGGATGAATAAACAGTTGAAAGGAACATCAATAAATTGAATGAATGAAAAGAAGTTTTTTGTCACCCACTATTTCTTCCAAGGACCATCTCTTCCACCATCATCATCACAACCATCATCATCATCACCACCATCATCATCACCACCTCATCATCATCACCACCACCATCATCATCATCACCACCACGCAGACGAACCCGCCTTTCAAGCCAACACTCGACCGGATAGCAGACGAGGCGCGAAACTTTGACGAGTCGTTCACGTCCAAGATTCCTAAAGGTGTGTGTGTATGTTTGTGTATGTTTGTGTGTGTGTGTGTGTGTGTGTGTGTGTGTGTGTGTGTGTGTGTGTGTGTGTGTGTGTGTGTGTGTGTGTGTGTGTGTGTGTGTGTGTGTGTGCGTGTGTGTGCGTGCGTCTGTGTGTGTGTGTGCGTGTGTTTGTGTGTGTGTGTGTGCGTGTGTGTGTGTGTGTGTGTGTGTGTGTGTGTGTGTGTGTGTGTGTGTGTGCGTGCGTGCGTGCGTGCGTGTGTGTGTGTGTGAGGTGTAATGTGGCGTGGTGTGGTTTGGTGTGGAGTGGCATGGTGTGGTGTGGTGTGGTGTAGTGTGGTGTGGTGTGGTGTGGTGTGGTGTGGAGTGGCATGGTGTGGAGTGGTGTGGCGTGATGTGATGTGGTGTGGTGATGTTTGGGGTGGTGTGGTGTGGGGAGCGGGGGAATAAGGTGATGGTGATGATGGAATAGTAACGATGCATCACAAACTATCAAACCCCACACACATCCACCCACACACCCCTACACACACACCCACATCCACCCATCCACCCACACACAGACTCCCCAGGCGTGCCAGCTAGCGCCAACGCCCACGTTCTCTTCAGGGGTTTTTCCTACATTGCCCCTGCAATCCTCGACGACCTCACTGCCACCACCACCGACCACCACCACCACGCCACCATTGCAAACACCAGAGCAATCAGCTCCATCCCAGGCGTCAAAAGCAGCCCTTTCGCTGATGATTATGATCTTAAAGAGGTGGTTTTTTAATGGTTGGGGTAAGGAGGGTTGACGTTAATGCGTGTGGTTATTTTATTTTCTTGAGTTTCAGTTTTTTTGTTCGAATATTTTGTGCTTAATATTATTTATTTCAAGTCCCAAAATCACCCCCCATCCTACCACCAGGCCCCACTTCACAATCTAATCCCCCCCACCCACCACCACCCCCCTCAACCACCATACCCCCCACATCCCCCCACCCCCCACCCCCATTCACCCCCTCCCACCACCCCCCAACAAACCCACCAGGAAATAGGCTCCGGTTCCTTCTCGAAGTGCCATAGGTGCGTGCACAAGTCTTCGGGCTGGGTGAGGGCCGTCAAGGTGATCGACCCTTGCAAGAAGGACCCCTACGAAGAGATCGAGATCCTCTCCAGGTACTGCGAGCATCCGAACATCGTCAAGTTGAAAGAGGTGGGTTGCTTTTGGGTTGGAGTGGGCTGGGTTGGGTTGGGTTTTTGGTTGGGTGGGTTGGGTTGGTATTTGGTTAGGTAGGTGGGGTTGTGGGTGGTTGGAGGGTTTGATGGTGAGGAGAAGAGGGGGGGTTGTGTAGGGAGGTGGTTGGATAGGGAGGGTTCATTGGGGGTGAATGGGGTGGTTGGATAGGGAGGGTTCATTTGGGGTGAATGGGGTGGTTGGGTAGGTGGGGTGTTGGAGGATGAGTGGTGCAATGGGTAGGTAGGAAGTTTGGGGTGGATAATGTGCAAGTTTTAGGGGGTGAGGGGGTCATTTTGCACCACACTCAACCTCCTCCTTCCCCTCCCCTCCCTCCCTCCCAGATCTATGACAACAAGACTCGTGTATACATCGTCACTGAGCTTCTCACCGGGGGTTTGTCCATCTCTTCATTCTTTTATCTATCTATCCGTCCATCTTTTCATCCTTTTGTCCACTCATCCATCCGTACATTCTTTTATGTCTATCCATCCATATATCAATCCATCCTTCCATCCAGCCTTCCTTCCATCTTTAATCAATCTATTCTATTGTCTGCCTCTTTTTCCTTTATTTCCACCACCAACCCTCTTACTAATCCTTCTCTCGCCATCACCCCCATATTTCTCCCTCTCACCATCAACCCACCCTTCCCCCCCACAAACCACAAACACACACTCACAAACCACACACACAAACCCCACACACACACACCCAAACACACACACACCCAAACACACACACACACACACACAGGCGAATTGCTGGACCGCCTGGTGGAGAAGCGGTACTTCTCCGAGAGGGAGGCAGCCAACGTCATGCACGTCGTCGCCAAGACCGTCCACTACCTGCACTCGAAAGGCGTTTGTGGGGGGAGGGTGGTTTGTAGGAGGGGGGGGGGTTTGTGGGGGGAGGATTTGTGGTTGGGGGTGGTTAGGGGAGGGAAGGGGAATTGTGTTAGTTGAACATTTTATGAAAAGATGTGGGGATTTTTTGTGCCACTAAACGCCCCCACATACACCTCATTCTTTACTCCGACTAACAAACCATTTCTCTACCCACACCCCCACCTACTCAATCCATCCACCCCTCCTTTGAACCACCCCAACCTTTCTATCCTCAACCCTCCCCCACCCACCCACCCACCCACCCACCAGGTGGTGCACAGGGACCTCAAGCCCTCGAACATCCTCTACTCCGAAGCCAGGGCCACGCCAGAACAGCTCAGGATCTGCGACTTTGGGTTCGCCAAGCAGTTGAAGGCGGACAATGGCCTTCTGATGACGCCCTGCTACACCGCCACCTTCGTCGCCCCTGAGGTGGAGGGGAGGAGAGGAGGGGAGGGGAGGGTGGAGGGGAGGGTAGTGGCGGTTGCTCAGGGGGGTGGTTTATTCGCATCATTATTATCATCTACAACGTATCACATCCCATCATCATCTTCACCGACGGCATCATCATCATCATCGCCATCGCCATCATCATCATCATCACTCCCACACACAGGTGTTGAAGAAGAAGGGATACGACGAGGCTTGTGACGTGTGGAGTCTTGGTGTCCTCCTCTACACCATGCTGTCTGGGTGGGTGGGTGCTGATGATGATGCTGATGCTGATGATGATGATGATGATTGTTTGGTGCTGATGATGATGATGAGCATGGTGGTGGTGGTGATGATGACGGCTATGATGATGATGGAAATAATGATGACAATGATATCCTTGAAATGGCAAATTAATAATAATAATAATAACCCCAACATGATTGATGATGATGTTTTTTATTATTTTTTATTTTTTACGCAGTGAAGCGCCTTTCGCCAATGCGGCAACAGACACCGCTGATGAAATCGTCGCTAGAATAAGTGGCTTGTTGTTGTTGTATTGGTGTTGTTGTGTTGTTGTTGCTGGTTGTTGTATTGGTTTTGTTGTATTGGTGTTGTTGTGTTGTTGTTGTTTTGTGTTGTTGTTTTGTGTTGGTGTTATATAGTTTTTCTCTCTTTCCCTCAACCTTCATTTTCCACCATAACTCTTCCTACCTTCGTCTCCCAAAAACACCAAATAGTCAAACGCGCGCCTCCCTTGCATACTACAAACGATTGTCTTTGTGGCAGACGTTTTCATGCACGTCTGTCCCTGTTTCTCATTCATTTCCTCCATCATCCTTGCTGCAACACCACCACCAACAACTTGCAACGACCAACGCCATCGACAGACAACAGTCGCCTGAACCTGACTTCCGGCAACTGGAGTTTGGTGACCGAGGCAGGCAAGGAGGTGGTCGCCCGCATGCTCAACGTCGACCCTGGCCAGCGGATCACCCTGCACTCGGTGGGTTGGTTGGTTGGAAAGGGTTTGAGGGGGTGGGAGGCGGGTTTGGAGTGGTTTCTGATGGTTGGAGGGAGAGGGTGAGTTGGGAGGAAGGGGGTTCGGGATGGATGGAGAGAAGGGGGTGGATTGAGAGGGAATGGTTAGAGGGCTTTTCTCATGGGTGGTCGTTGTGATAAAGATAAGATAAACACACACACGCACAGACACACACACACGCAAACACACACACACACACAAACACACACACATACACAGACACACACACATACACACACACACACACACACACACACACAGCTACTGACTCACAAGTGGATGCTGAACAGGGACAACCTGCAGGAGGTCAAATTGGCGCCCAAGCTCAGCAACTCCTACAGCATCAAGGTCCTCGTCAACTTCTTCTCGATTTTGCTTTGTTTTTATCCTGAAGATAATTTGTTTGTTTTTTTATATATTAAAAAATGATTTGTAATCGTTTTTTAAAAATTATTTATTTTAATATTTTATTTTTCACCTACTCACTTCGTCTACCCATCCACATCATCTACCCACAACAACCCCACCACCCACCCACCACTCCACCACCCACCACCCCACCACCCCACCACCTTCCCCCAAAGCACACACCCATGACGACGACGACGACCCACCCCACAGGAAGCGATGAAGGCGACCTTCCGCGCCATAAACATCTCGCCCGCGCCTGCACTCGCGCCTGTCGCCACTTCCAGGCTGGCCCAGAGAAGGGGCAAGTGTGGTCTGAAGCTGGCCACCGACGGCAAGGTCGCTGCTGGGAAAGTTTGAGTGGGGTCGGTCGGGGGGGGGGGGTGGTTAGGGGGATGGGGTCGGGGGGGGCAGGGGTGGCATCGGGGAATTGGAGAGTGGTTGGTTGGTTTTTGTGTTTGGGGAGGGGAGTGGTTAGTTGGTTTTGGTTTGATGGGGGGGGGGAGGGGGTTGTGAGAGATTGGTGGCGATGATGATGATTGCGATGATGGTGATGGTGATGATGGTGATGGTGATGATAATGCTCATTCACGCAACCATAACAGCGTCTCAAATGACACCTTAACCCTCATTGGCTGGGATTTTTGTGACGTCATGCATTGAAATGACCTTTATGTGACCTTATTCTCATTATTATTATCATTATTATTATTATTATCATTTTTCTCTCTTGCCCAATCCTTCTATCAGTTGTTCATATTGCGCGCAACATTTGCAATATTTTTGTGTTGTTTTTTTTACAATTTTGAATTAATATATTTATTGTTGCTTTTTGTTATTGTTTATATTTATTTATGAATTTTGATTAATGTGGTATGCTAATTTTTTCACTTATTTTTATCGTTATATATTTTTTCTAATTTGTATTCATAACTTGTTATTTTCACTCAATTGTATTCATTTTATTTTTCTTTGTGTGTGTGTGTGTCTGTGTGCGTGCGTGCGTGCGTATGTGTGTGTGTGTATGTGTGTGTGTGTGTGTGTGTGTGTGCGTGCGTATGTGTGTGTGTGTGTGTATGTGTGTGTGTGTACGTGTGTTTGGGTGTGTGTTCACGTTGTATATCATAATAATGCGACCACAATCCAAGCTTATTTTTCACTTGAATATACTTATGCGTATTTAATGCGTGTGTGTTTATGTGCGTGTGTGTGTGTGTGTGAGTGTGTTTATGTGCATGTGTGTGTGTACGTGTGTACACAAAATCATGTTCACTCGTGCTTATTTCGTATATTTTTATAAAAATTATTTTTCGGCGAAATTCTTCTAAATTATGCACTCTTGTGTTCACATTTCCATGTTGATAACAATGGAGGGTCATGATGATGATTCAATCATTATCATGACTCATTCTATATTGGCTTCATTAGTAGACCAAGAATCAAACTTTCTATATAAAAAACAATTGCTATTTCATGTTTTTTATTTAAATATAAAATTTTGAAAAAAAGAGAAAAACATTTAATTTAATAAAATATATAATTTGTATTATTATAAGTTTTAATATTAATTTTAAATAAACTGAAAGTATAAGGGTAATTAGTATTAGCAACCGCTTATTTGCAGCTCTCTACAGAAAACTCAGACTTCATTTTTTTTTATTTAAGAATTTCCAAGTTCAAGTAATTGGGAAAATATTTAACAAATATAATTTCTCTTCCATCCCACAATCATAAAAATTTATTAATTGAGAAAATTATTGTTTTCATCGCTCTATTTTTCTGCCTTTTTATCTTATTTTTCTTTTTCTTTAGTCCACTCCCAACATGATATTACCACACGCAGCCTCACATAAGCATGTACCTTATTATACGAACTTTAAGAAAATAAATCAAATATGCTTTTTTTAAGGCGAACGCAAGTTTTGTTGGATACATTAGACAAAATAAAGCTCAAGAAATAATTTTAAAAATAAAAACAGTTTTTTAAAACATTTCCAGATGTTCGTAGGTAGAAAAGTTGAGTGTAGATGCGTTTTGTGGCCTCACATAAATGTTTTAATTTGGTTGATTTTCTATTTAGCATCTTTTTAGATTTTTTTATTAGTGACATATTCGTTTTTTTCTAAATAATTTTTAATGTAGTTTTTCTCTGTTTTTTTCTAGAATCATAAAAGTCTTTTTTTCTTTCCATTGGCAGTTTTTTCTCTTGATCGATCAACTTTTCGTGAATTGAATAGGCTTGATTTTTACTAACAAACATTTTGCCAAGTTTATTCAAATTTATTATTGGTTTATTTACAAAAAATATTTCCCCAATTCCAATAGACAAGTTTTTTCACTACTAACTTCCTGCATTTTTTTTCTCCACCCATCAATTACTCTTCATTCATTCATTCTGGTACTCATCCATGCATTCATTCATTCGTGAATATTTTTCATTTATATAGCACCTCATTCATTTATTCACCTCCATCCATTCATCCATCCGTCCATCTATTAAATGTTATTTAATAAACTTACAAAGAATCTCTTTATTAAATCCATAAATTAATTTGAATTTAATTTAAAATTCTTTAAAATAATTTAATATATCAGATTATTCAGGCTTTTTCTATTTTTTTATTATGAACAAAAACCTATCTGACGCCGTCAATATTCCAGCCTATTTGCCAATCCCCCATGCCGCATCACACCCCCCTGTTAACCCCATCTTGTCTCCATCTGACCTTCACCCAACATCCACCCAAGCGTTAAGCTTCTATTATTTTGATTTACATTTTTTATAGAATGTATTTTTAAATCTATTTTTTATTTACAAATTTTTTCTATTCTCCCGAACTTTTTATTATTTTTTTGTGTTATAAATTCGATAAAAAAAATCCAAAATCTTATTTCCGAGGTCAGTATTTGAGTATATAAGTTTAAGAAATACCCAAGGAATCACTGGTGATTAATGACCCTTCAATAATAATTATAAATAATAAATATTAGTAATTAATTAATAATCATTTAAACTAGAAAACCAGATTTAATAAAATTCCAAATTAATTATAAATATTTGATTTATTTTAACATATTTTATTCGAACATTGTGGTTTTAATTCGGAGCAAAATGTCCTTTAAAAGCTCTTTCTTGTTGCTTTGCATCACTTGTCTCTTCCACTCTGCATGTGAGCGGTGGGGGGTGGTGATTATGATACTACTACTACTACTAATAATAATTTTTGTTATTATTATTAATTTAATTTAAATAATAATAGAAAATTAATTATTAATAAATAGATTATTATCTTATCATTTCAACAGGTTCCTTATCTCTGATTGGAAGGGAGGAATCGTTGGATGGAGTGATGGTGGAGGCGAAAAAGATGGGTGGAGTGGTAAATAATGATGATGGTAATGATGATGATGATAATGATGATGAAGCTGGTGATAATGATGATGAAAAAGATGATGATGAAGATGGCGATATTGATGACTGTGGTAGTTATGGTAATGATGAGGTTTGTGGTGGGGATGAAAATGATGTTAATGATGATAATGATGATGTTGATAACAACAGTGATCATGATAATGATGATGGAGATGATGGCAGTTTTAAGAGAGAAGGGAAAATGAAAGAAAGAGTCGTTAAACAAAAACTAGGCGGAAAAACAACCGAAGATGATGATGATGATGATGATGATGATGGTAATGATGATGATAATGATGATGGTGATAATGATGATGGTAATGGTGATGATGATGATGACATGCTCCTATATTCGGGTTCTGAGGAGGAGAGAGAGTTTTATGAGAAAGGGGAGATGATTGGAGAGAGTGAGAAAGAAGAGAGTGGACAACTTGCCTCAGATTTGTTAACGTTGGAGATGTTGGCAGTGGTGGACTTCAAGGCTTTTTCAAGGTTTTTTGCGCTATATAAATTTCCATTTGATTCATAATCATCATCATCATCGTTGTCATTGTCATCGTCATCACCACCATCATCATCATTTCCATCATCATCATCATCATCAACACAGATGGAAAGATACAGTGGCTGGAGATAAAGACAAGGCGGTTCAAAGCATCAGATACTTTTACGCTCACGTGATCAATGGGGTATCATCATCATCATGACTCTTTTTAGTATTTAAATAATAATAACATCAATAATTAAAATCATCATCATCATCACTTCTTCATCTGCACCATCATCATCACTTCTTCATCTGCACCATCATCATCATCACCATTAATAGCAATGTCGACCACGAAACATTTAACTACCCACTCCCACCCAACTCATCCACCCATCAACCCATCCATCCACCCATCCATCAACCCATCCATCCACCCATCTCCAACTCTCCTCCCCCTTCCAAGATGAACCAAAGATATGAATCTCTGGACGGAGTGAAGGTGGCGATCAGATTGGTGTCTCTGTACATCTGTCAGGTGGGTGGGTGGGTGGATGGGTGGATGGGTGGGTGGATGGGTGGGTGGATGGATGAGTGGGTGAGTGGGTGGATTGTGGAGAGGATGAAAGTTGGGATGAAAGTTGGGATGAAAAGAAGGCTGAGTGGGGTGGGTGGAATGGGAATGAAAGGGTTTGAATAAAAGAAGTGAAATGGAGAGAGCGGAGAGAAGAAAGGGTTGGGTGAAAAGAGGTCAAGATGGGCTCAAACTCTAAACCTTCCTTTGAACCCTCCCCCCCCCACCCTCCTCTCCCCCCACAAGGATGTTTTGAGTTCTTCTTTCACGGAGATGAGAAACTTGTCGAAAGACGGAATGTTGGATGCGAAGTTGTCCCTGGAGGTGTTGTTGTTGTTGTTGTTGATGTTGTTGGTAATGATGTTTTCGATAGTGTTGTTTGTGGCATAAGTCCATCCAACCATCCATCCAACCATCCATCCATCCAACCATCCAACCATCCATCCATCCATCCATCCATCCATCCATCCATCCATCCATCCATCCATCCATCCATCCATCCATCCATCCATCCATCCATCCATCCATCCATCCATCCATCCATCCATCCATCCATCCATCCATCCATCCATCCATCCATCCATCCATCCATCCATCCATCCGACCATCCATCCATCCTTGCATCAATCCATCCATCCAGAGTTTCAAAGAATGGACGGCCTTAAAGAAAAGTCAACTACCAGTCTTCGACGCTGCTCTGTTGTTCATTGGGTGGGTGGAGTGAATAAATGGATGCATGAATGAATGCATGCATGGATGAATGCATGCCTGGATGAATTCATGCATGGATGAATGCATGCATGGATGAATGCATGCATGGATGAATGCATGCATGGATGAATGCATGCATGGATAGATGGATGCATGCATGGATGGATGGATGGATCGGCTTCATCCAAATCACTCTCCTTCCCCCCCATCTCCATCCTTCCCTAGAGGGGAGATCATCCAATACAATGGCTTGGCCTACAGTAGGTCTGTGTGTTATGCGTGGGCGGTTGGTCTGGTGAAGGAGTGGGCGGTCTTTTCGACCGCTGACACTGCTGCCCATGAATTGGGTCACATGTGAGTGGGAGGATGGATGCATGGGTGGGTGCATGCATGCATGGGTGCATGGATGGATGGATGGATGGATGGATGGATGGATAGATGCATGGATGGATGGATGCATGGATGGATGCATGGATGGATGCATGGATGGATGCATGGATGGATGCATGGATGGATGCATGGATGGATGGATGCATGGATGGATGGATGCATGGATGGATAGATGGATGGATGGATGGATGGATGAAAGCATGGATACATGAATAACTAACCAAACTCCCCCCCCTCAAAGACTTGGCTCCTCCCACGACGGGTCGACGCCCTTCTGCTCCCCCTCCTCTCAGAACATAATGGTGCCAATCAGACAACAGCTGAGTGAGGCGTTTGCCGCAAACTCTGTCAGATTCTCCAGCTGCTCGTCGCATGAGATCGTCAAGAATGTGCTAGAGCTTAATAGGTGGGTGGGTGGGTAGGTGGGTGAGTGGGTAAGTGGGTGAGTGGGTGAGTGGGTGAGTGGGTGAGTAGGTTGAATATAAATATAAAATAAAAATGGATTTAATTGAGGTATTTAATGGCTATAAACCACCTCCCTCCACACCATCAATCCCTTATCTTTTTTCATCTACCCACCTCAAAAAAACAGGAAAAACTACAATTGCATGAAGAACACAGCCAAAGACTCCGATTCCTCCACACCCACCCACCTTGCCACCCTTCCCGGCCTCAAATACACCCTCAACCAACAATGCCAACATCTCTATGGCAACTCGTCGTTCTACTGCGAAGTGGGTTGGGATGGTTGAGTGGGATGAGTGGGTGGAATGGGTGGGATTGGTGGTGAGTGGGTAGGAAGAAGGGATGGGTAGATGGAGTTTTCATTGTTCTTCTAAATGCTTTTTCCACTTCTCACTCACCTTCTCCTCCCACCCACACCCCACCTATTCTACAATCACTCACTTCCACCTTCACCCAGCTGGACAGACTGGAGTCAGTGTGCTGGAGCATGTTCTGCTACAAGGAAAAGCAACAGAGTTGCTTCAAAAGTTCAGGACAGGTGAAAGAGCATCCATCCATCCATCCATCCATCCATCCATCCATCCATCCATCCATCCATCCATCCATCCATCCATCCATCCATCCATCCATCCATCCATCCATCCATCCATCCATCTATGCATCCATGCATGCATCCATCCATCCATCCATCCATCCATCCATCCATCCATCCATCCATCCACCCATCCATCCATCCATCCATCCACCCATCCATCCATCCGTCCATCCATCCATCCATCCATCCATCCATCCATCCATCCATCCATCCATCCATCCATCCATCCATCCATCCATCCATCCATCCATCAATGCATCCACCCATCCATCCATCTATGCATCCATGCATGCATCCATCCATCCATCCATCCATCCATCCATCCATCCATCCATCCATCCATCCATCCATCCATCCATCCATCTATGCATCCATGCATGCATCCATCCATCCATCCATCCATCCATCCATCCATCTATCCATCCATGTATGCATCCATCCATCCATCCATCCATCCATCCATCCATCTATCCATCCATCTATACATCCATGCATGCATCCATGCATGCATGCATCCATCCATCCATCCATCCATCCATCCATCCATCCATCCATCCACCCATCCATCCATCCATCCATCCACCCATCCATCCATCCATCCGTCCATCCATCCATCCATCCATCCATCCATCCATCCATCCATCCATCCATCCACCCATCCATCCATCCATCCATCCATCCATCCATCCATCCATCCATCCATCCATCCATCAATGCATGCATGCACAGGTAGCAATGGAGGGGACTGCATGTGGCAAGGGGAAGTGGTGCAGGGGGGCTCTGTGCGTGGTGCAGTCGAAGGCACCGGTTGGATGAGGCAAGAGGGGGAGAGAGGGGGAAAGAGAGGGAAAGAGAGGGGGAAAGAGGGGGGGGAAGGAGAGGGAGGGGGAGAAAGGGGGAAAGGGGGGTGGAGGGAGTCTTGGGAATCTTTCTTTTTGTTTCTTCTACTTGGAACGTAGTTGCTAGTTTATTTTCTTAATTGTTTCTCGCTTCATAAATGACTTTTTTTGCGAAAAATAAACTTTAATGAAAAATTTGTTTTTATTATTATTATTGAGGCCAGGATCATCATCAACATCATACTCAACATCAAAATCATCACCACCACTCTCATACCCTCATATTTCCCTCCCTCCGATCATCATAATCATAACCATCACAATCATCATCATCATCACTTCCTAGAGGAATTCTTTTTGAGACCACGTGAGTTCTTTCCACCAATCACGTTCAACCTCCCCTTTGCCTCTTGCATCATCATCATCATGTCCATCTGCGCTAACTCTTCATCGTACCTATGGTGGTGGTGGTGATGATGATGATGGTGGTGGTGATGATGATGATGATGGTGGTGGTGATGATGATGATGATGGTGGTGGTGGTGATGAAGATTGTGATGGTGATGATAATGATGATGAAGGTGGTAAAAGCGATGATGATGATGATGGCAGGGCTCTAACAGAAGATCAAAGTTTCCATAGTTTTCCTTCGATGGCTTCTTGTTGTGGCGAACACTGAATAACGCAAATAAAATATTAAAATGATGTACAAAAACTGTCAAGACTCAGAAGATTGTAAACAAAAATGAAATTTTACTCTCCCTTCACCCTCTCCCATCCAACCCTCCACTTCTACCCATTCGACCCGTCCACCTATACCAACTAACCTTCTCTAGTCTACATTAACCCACTCACCTAATCCACTCCTACCTTTCTACTTAACACCCCACCCCCCACTCACTTCCCTCTTTTCTCTCAACCCAATCCACCCACTCAAGCCCCCCCCCCCCCCCACCCACTCCAACTTCTTATCCCACACCCAACTCCACCCCCTTCACCCACCAACCCCCTCCACTTACCCATCCCCTCAAACCCCCCCCCCCCCACCCACTCCAACTTCTCACCCTCCCTTAACTCCTTCCACCTACCCCCACCCCCCACTACCCCCACCCACTCCAAAGCCTCGTCAGGGGGCACGACGAGGTTTATGACGTCATTGATGAGTTTGTACTTCATGATGCGGTCAGTCGAGGTGGTGGAGGAGAGGGAGGGAGAGGCGTTCACCTTTGGGGGGGGGGGGGTGGTGGGTGGGTGGGAGAGGGGGTTTTATAAGTTGGAAGATTGTGTTCAAAACGGAGAATGGAAGAAGAAAATGTGAATTTATTTCATCTTTGTCAGTATTCTTTGACATTTTCCACTTTTTTCTGAACCCTTCTCTCTCTTGCACCCCTCCTTTTCTCTATTCAATCCACATCACCTGTCTTCTTTTTTTCCCCTTCCCCATCCCTTTTCCACCCTTCCCCACCCCTTCCCCACCCCTTTTCCACCCCTTTTTCACCCCTTTACCACCTCTTTCCCACCCCTTTCCCACCCCTTCTCCACCCCTTCCACACCCCTTCCCCACTCTTCCACACCCCTTCTCCACTCCTTCCCCACTCTTCCACACCCCTCCCCCACTCTTCCACACCCCTCCCCCACTCTTCCACACCCCTCCCCCACTCTTCCACACCCCTTCCCCACTCCTTCTCCACTCTTCCACACCCCTTCCCCACCCTTCTCAACCCCTTTCCCACCCCTTTCCCACCCCTTCCACACCCCTCCCCCACTCTTCCACACCCCTTCCCCACTCCTTCTCCACTCTTCCACACCCCTTCCCCACTCCTTCTCCACTCTTCCACACCCCTTCCCCACCCTTCTCAACCCCTTTCCCACCCCTTTCCCACCCCTTCCACACCCCTTCCCCACCCTTCTCAACCCCTTTCCCACCCCTTCCACACTCACCTCGATCAGCCAGGGCTTGAGGTCGTTGTCGATGATGATGTCATACCTGATGCACCATAAACATCACATTCATACAGCGCAATATATTTCTAATTAAATTTGTTTCTATAACAAATTTAATTCTGTATAAAAGAATATAAATAGTTAATAGATGGTCGATAATTAATGTTTGAAGTTTTTAATGTCTTTGTGAGATTTGAACTCACCCGTACACCTCGAAGCAGTGCTTGTCGTTCGTGATGGCCATCTTAAGGAGTAAATTAACCCAATTATATATAATTAATAGTTTATTAGAATTATAAAACATATTAATTTAACTAGGTATTATTCATATTTATTTGACACTAAAGACCGACCGAAATTCGGTTCGGTTTCGGTTTCGGCGCCGAAATTGCCAATTTTCTTAGTTTCGGCAGTTTTTCGGTTTCGGCCGAATCTAATTTTACAATTTCGGCAATTTTTCGGTTTCGGCCGAAAATAATTTTGTAATTTCGGCTCAATTTCGGTTTCGGCCGAAATGGATCTCATATTTACCGAAAACCCGAAATTTTTATTTATTTATGTAGTTTATCTGATATATCTGTATCCTCAATCGAACTATTAAGTTCGGATTCGATTCTCTATTAGATATCTATTAGTTATCGTGGTTGATTGATTTATGGGTGTCATCAGACTAATTATTCAAATAACATATACAAGCATCTGGAACAACAATCATTTATTTGAAATTTAAGTAAATTGGCATACGTTCAATGATGATATTTAACAAAACTTTTTTTAAGAAAATTCTATTTCTTAAAACATTTGTTTGAAAAAATGTTATTGTCAAAAGTAAGTATCTGTATATCCTCAATCGAACTTGAATTATTAAGTTTGGGTTCGATTCTCATCTCTATTAGATATCTATTAGATGTGATGGGAAAGTTAAATGCATCTTTGGCAATGATCCAGAGGGTCGACTTATTAGAGGTACATACACACACACACACACACACTAACACACAAACACACACACACACACACACACACATTATTCGAATAAGATATACAAGCATGTGGAATTCTAGATATCCATGCTTTGAAAAACTCTATATATAAGTCGAAAGAACGAGAAGATTTGGCTTCGATTAATTAATTCAAAAATAAATTGTGAGAATGTCGTTGAATCCTATTTGGAAGTTTTTTACAAAATGTCAGTCTGACCAAAGCAAAGCCTGTCAACAACAATAAATTTTATTTTTTAGCTTAAAATATACGCTTGTTTGGATTTACTTATTAAACTGGCATTTTCATCGTTAAATACTATTTTTTAATTTTTAATAAAAGTTGGAAAAAATTTCGGTTTCGGCTTCGGTTTCGGCCGAAAATATAATTACAATTTCGGTTTAATTTCGGTTTCGGCCGAAAATTGATATTCAATTTCGGCTCAATTTCGGTTTCGGCCGAAAATGGGATTTTAATTTCGGCCTAATTTCGGTTTCGGCCGAAATAAAAATATCTGTTTCGGTCGGTCTCTATTTGACACATAGTTTACAATTTTTATATTTCTTCAAAGTCTTGGCTTATTCGCTCACCGCTACCGACTTCAAGCTGTGTGCAATCAGCCAATGCATGTTGTCAAAGAGTTTATCTGCCACCTTGCGAAAATAAAAAAGTTTTTTTAATGAAAATTGTAAAACAATTGTGATAAGTTAATTCAACCCATTCATCCAATTACCCACACACCTACCACTACCCATCCACCCACCCATTTCCCCAAACTAACCAATCACTCACTCACCAACCCACCCAACCCCCCACCCACACCCCCATTCACCCACCCACCCCCCCACCCACCCACCCAACCACCCACCAACCAACTACCCACCTAACCACCCACCCACCACCCATCCAACCACCCACCCACCCAACCACCCATCCAACCACCCACCCACCCACCCAACCACCCACCCACTTCCCCACCCACCCACCCACTTCCCTACCCACCCACCCACTTCTCCACCCACCCACCCACCCAACCACCCACCCACCTCTTTGCTTCTAGTCCCACTCAGATACAGCCTCAAGTACTCCACGGTCCACTTGCCGCCGTGAATGTTGTTGTAGTCGATCTGTTGTTGTTGTTGTTTTTGTGGTTGTTCTGTTTTTTTTTATTTTTGTGTTTTTTTTGTTGTTTTGTTGTTGTTTTTTTTGTTTTTCTGTAGTTGCTGTTTAAAAAATAGTTTCAGAAAAAAAAACTCTTTCAACCCACCAAAGCACCCGTCTCTCACTCACATCACCACCCTTCCCTTCCTCTATTTTCCAAATCTCTTTTTCTCACCCCCCCCCCCCCCCCTCTCTCTCTCAAACCACCCACTCCATCCTTCTGTATGGACACATTGGTCAGATGGACGTAGACGTTGTCAATCGAGTCATTTGTGTAGCGTGCAGTACAGAAACGACAGAAACCTAGCTTGTAACTTGGGATGGTTGGATGGATGGATGGTTGGATAGATGGATGAATGGATGGATGGATAAGTTTAAAATGGATTAAATATTGGATTCAGCATTTTAGAACTTCTCTTATTCCCAAATTCTTCCCTCCCTTCTAACCCTCTTCCTAAAAATCTTTTTTTTTTCAAACTCTCTTCTCCTCTCTTTCTTCCCTCCCCTCCACCTCTCTCCCCTTTTGCACCACCCTCCACCCCCTTTCACTCCTCCCACCAACCCTTCAACTCTTCACCCTCTCCCCCACGCACAGATAGCATCTGAGGGGTCTGAATGACGTCACGAGGACGTAGAGTCTCAGGTCAAACTTCTTCCCACCAATCAGGAGGGGTTGTTCGATGTAGCGGGAAATGACGTAGAGCTCCTTGTTGGGTGGGGTGCCGAAACTGGTGGGGAGGGAGGGAGGAAAGGGGTGGTGGTTGGGAAGGGTGGTAGGGGGTGAAACTAGTGGTTGGGGGGGAATGGTTGGAAAAGATGGTGTAGAATGGAAGATTATGTTTTTTGGGAAAATAAATAATGAAATATATTGGATGGTGAGAGTAGGATTTAATTGTCTTTGATTTCAAAGTATAATCATTATCATAAGGGAAATAATGGTTATGATGATGATGATGGTGATGATAATGATGATGATGATGATGATGATGATGATCAAGATGATGATGATGATGATGATGATGATGATGATGATGATGATGATGATGATGATGATGATGATGAATAGTCACGAGGTGTTCCTGTTCTCGCGGGACCACTTCTTGACTTGCGAGAGGCGGTTGATGAGGAAGATGCCGATGCCTCTGGCTGGCGAGCAAGTGTGCTTGCAGTTGATTTAATCTTTTTTTACACTTTTTTCAAGGGATTTATCCGTTTATATATGTATGCATATTTATTCATTTTCTAGTCCCACAGACTATGTGGGTTAGAAAATAAATGAATGAATATGTGGAGCAGTTACTTATTCATCCATCCATGCATTAATCCACGCATTCATTCATCCATTCATTCATTCATGCATCCATCCACCAATCCACCTTTTCCAGCTGGTTTCATGATCCACGTGCTGTTTGCATTCTTTCTGAACTCCTCTACGAACAGATTGTAGTCGGCTGGAAGCATGTATGTAACTGGGATGATGTCTGATGGATGGATGGGAGGATGGATGAATGAATGATAGATGTCTGATGGATGGATGAATGATAGATGTCTGATGGATGAATGGGTGGATGGATGGATAAATGATAGATGTCTGATGGATGGATGGGTGGATGGATGGATAAATGATAGATGTCTGATGGATGGATGGGTGGATGGATGGATGAATAAATGATAGATGGATGGATTGATGGGTGTATTGATGGATAGATGGATGAATGGATACATGATACAATTTCCAAACTATTCTATCCCATCCTAAGCCAATTTTTTTACTTACAAAAATCCACTTCTCTTCCTTCCAAAATCTACCCTTAACCACAAATAAACCTCCCCACAACCCACTCCCCCACAACACCACCCACAACCTACCTCCACAACCCCACCACCCACCCCCCCCCCCCCACAAACCCAAGTGTACATACTTCCCCAGGCCATCCTTTTCACTCAACAATCCCCCCTCTTTCTCCAATTCTTTCCGATACTTCTTGATGTTTTTCACCATCAAGTCTTTGCGAGTCAGTTCGTAGCTGTTCGGGAAATGGTTCACAACCCTGGAAGAAAAGAGAGAGAAGGGGGGGGGGGTAGTTGTTGGAGAGAGTAGTGGAGGAAAGGAGAGAGAGGGGGGGTTGTTGTTAGAGAGAGTAGTGGAGGAAGGGAGAGGGGGGGGGAAGGGGGTTGTTGGAGAGAGTAGTGGAGGAAGGAAGAAGGGGGGGTAGTTGTTGTTGGAGGGAGTAGTGGAGGAAGGGAGAGGGGAGGGGTAGTTGTGAGAGAGAGTAGTGGAGAATGAGTAGTGAGATAGATCTCAAATGAATTATTTCAAAAACTTAAAGATGCAATTAAAATGTACAAATATTAAAAGATTCCAAAAAGATATAAAATCGACTAACTGGTCATCATTAAGACGATGACCATTCTCCACACTGAAGAGATTCCGTACTGAGTAGACAGTCGCCCTGGAGACGTATCATCATCATCGTCATCATTGCAATCAATCATCATCATCATCATCATCATCATCATCATCATCATCATCATCGTCATTATCGCAATCATCATCATCATCATAATCATCGCCATCATCATCATCACCAGTAGAAATTCCAATCGGCATCACTAGAGACAGCTTTCCAGCCTCTTCTTTCAAAATTGTTCACCAAAACAGATTTGTCTAAATCGCAAGAATATTTGAAGTAGGTGTTGCTGCTGTTGTTGTCGGTGTTGTTGTTGTTGAAGTTGGTGTTATTGTTGGAGTTGGTGTTGTTGTTGGAGTTGTTGGTGTTGTTGTTGTGCAAAGTAGAAGTTGTTAGGCTGAACTCATCAGTGATGGTTATATAAGGAGGGTCTCTAAGATTTTCGTTGATTGAACTCATTTTTAAATTAAATAATTTATTTATTTATTTTCTTAATTGGTTGTTTTTTTCACATATTTAAATATGATATTGGAATATAAAACCTTCTGGGCATTAATAAACTAATTTAGGATTTTCACCTGCTCAAACATTCAATTTGTTGCTATAGATACGTGATAGAAAGCTATAACAAATATTTTTGACTCTTTTTCCGTATTTTTAACTATTTTAATATTTTAAAGTATTTGCAATTTAAGTTTTTAAAGGTAATTTATAGTCTGTTCATAAGTAAGATTAACTTTTAAATTGTAGCTCAAGCTAGTTCAATGAAACTAGAAAAATTAAATCAAAGAAACACTTGAATTAACTTTCATAAAAACAAATTTCAAAATACCAAAAAAACAAATTCATTTCATTTTCAAAATGCAACTTGCAATCTTGATCAGACCAATCCTACCACAGCATAGAACTCGTCTGCTCTCATGCCGCCATCACTACATGTCAGCCACCAACAGCCTTGATCGGCTCAAGAAGAGAGGTCTAATCGCCAACTACTTTCCTGAAGATAAGTGAGCGCTAAAAAATTATTGAATTTATTTGGGAAGGAATGATGGATGGACATCATTGTAGAGATTAGCATGGATAATTAACTCATTCATTTTCAACATACAGATCAGAAGATCTTTCAAAGTTTTTTGCGAACCCTCCATCTCCACCAAGATCACTCACTCCACTTTCCAACCAATCATCCATCACTTCCACAAAAACTCCCGCCAAATCAACAACCGCCCATCCCTCCATTTATTGCGGCTTCGATCCCACGTCTGACAGCCTCCATCTTGGAAATCTCCTTTCTCTCATTCTTCTCATCCACGCCCAACGCGCTGGCTTCCAACCTATTGCCTTGGTGATGATGATGATGATGATGGTGATGTTGATGATGATGATAGTGATGTTGATCATGATGGTAGTAGTAATGATGATGATGATGAAAATATTGGTTTGTTATATATGAATGATTACTTAATTAATTATCATCAATTGAAGATAGGGGGAGCTACAGCAGAAATAGGGGACCCCAGTGGTAAGACCAAAGACAGACCCCAACTGGAAAAGTTATCATCATTCATTGTCTTTTTCATTTTAAACTATTAATATTTACTATTTTATTCTTATCTTAGAATATTAATAACTTTATTATTATTAGAAAATAATGTTATTTATTAATTTTATTATCAATAATACACTTTTATTATTAAAAATGTTTTTATTTTTCCCCAGAGAAGTCATTGACCAGAATGTTGAAGGCATTCGCCAAAATATCCTAGATGTCTTCCACAACCATCAAGAATACATTTACAATAATAATAATAATGAAAAATTTCAAAATAAAAGATCATTACTACCTATTAAGTAAGTATTACTGCTATTTTCATTATTATTATTATTACTACTACTACTACTACTACTACTACTACTACTACTACTACTACTACTACTACTACTACTACTACTACTACTACTACTACCACTACTACTACTACTACTACTACTACTACTACTACTACTACTACTACTACTTCTACTACTGAAACTACTAATAATAATAATAGTAATTATTATTATTTTATTATTATATAATATTAATAATAATTAATATTATAATATTACAGAATCTTGGACAACAGGGACTGGTACAAGGATAAAAACGTCATAGACTTCCTATGCAAGGTTGGTCATGATGATGATACTCCTGAATAAAATTATTAATATAAAAAAATAAAATTAAAATAATAATAACAATAATAAAAATACAATTTTAAAAAATAAAAATAATAATATAAGTAATAATATCAGGAATATTTACCCAGGTGGGCAGACATTTCAGAATGGGTAATATGCTGAGCAGAAGCAGGTCAATGATGATGAGGATGATGATGATGATGATGAGGATGATGATGACGATGATGATAATGATGATGATGATGATAACAACAATAATACTCATTATTTTCTTCATCATCATCATCATTTTATTAATATTATTATTATACATAACTTTGTCAGTGTGCAGTGCAGACTAACCAGTGCAGATGGTCTTTGCCTTACCGAGTTTCTCTACCAGGTTCCTATGAAACATACTTGAAGTTTAATTATAATAATAATTATTATTATTGAATGTTTAAAAATTATTATTATTTAATTTTTTAAAATTAAAATTATTATTATAGTTTAATATTTCAAAATTATAATTATATAATGATAATTTTTATAATAATGATTTTAAGTAGGTTAACTATAATTTCTAATCGTAATTAAAAGATGTTCCAGGCTTATGACTGGTACCACCTTCACAAGCACCACAACTGCCGAGTGCAGGTGGTGATGATGATGATGATAATAAATCACTAATAATTCCATTAATTAGGCTTATATTATACATACGTATTATCAATAAATTTGTATACATAAACATATTATTCAAAATCAATTTAATAAAAATATTAATAATAATAATAATGAGGCTTGTTGTTATTTGTATTGGGGACAGATAGGGGGTGGAGACCAGATGGGCAACATAGTTTCAGGCTTTGAGTTCTTGAACAAGGTGTCCAAGACGCCTGTGTATGGTGGGTGGGGGAGGGGGAGGGGGTGAGTTAGTTGAGGTGGGTGGGAGAGGGGGTGAGTGGGATGAGGTGGGTGGGGAGGAGGGGG
>OX030967.1:6873258-6880758 GCA_943735955.1 Piscicola geometra | reverse complement strand
ATTAATATTAATAATAATAATATTATTATTAATAATAGCAAACAACTCTGAGCAATGCTCACAAAAGATGAGACGATCTTCTCCACTTCGCCTTCACTATCTCCCTTCGCCTTCGCCTCTTCCACCTTCCTATGGTGATGATGATGATGGTGGCAATGGTGATGACGATGATGACGGAAGAAATGGTGATGATGATGATGACGGAGGAAATGGTCATGATGATGATAAACCACTAAACCCACTCCTATTCTAAAGTCATACCCTACCCACCAAACCCATTCTGTTCTAAGACCCTACCTAATAATCCACTCCCCCTTCCCCTCTCCACATCCCTCCTCCCCTCCGACTTGTCTCTCTCGGCAGAGAGTAGTAATGATAGTTCGCTTTGCAGCTCGATCTCTTGGTTCTGCCTCTTCTTCTCCTCCTCCATGAAAAGCTGGGTGGGTGGGAGGAGTCAAATAGGTGGGAGGAGTCGAAGAGGTGGGAAGGAGTCAAATAGGTGGGAGGAGTCAAAGAGGTGGGAGGAGTCAAAGGGGTGGGAGGAGTCAAATAGGTGGGAGGAGTCAAATAGGTGGGAGGAGTCAAAGAGGGGGGAGGAGTCAAAGGGGTGGGAGGAGTCAAATAGGTGGGAGGAGTCAAAGAGGGGGGAGGAGTCAAAGAGGAGGGAGGAGTCAAAGAAGAGGGAGGAGTCAAAGAGGAAAGGGGGTTTAATTAATTATAATTAAAAGTAATTTAAGAGAGAAAAGTTTAGGGTGAAAGTTGAAAAGATGGTTAAAAAATTAATTATTAATTTTATCAACTTGTCAACGAGTCATAAAATTGATAATGATGATGATGATGGCAAAGATAATGATGATCTTTAATATCATCATCAGCATCACCTTGACTTTAATCTGCCTCAGCATCTTGGTGATTTCGTCTCCCACTGTGAGTCCCTGCTCCTTCGCCAGTGTTTGAGCTGTGTGGTGATGGTGTTGATGATGGTGATGATGATAGTGATGGTGATGATGATGATGGTGGTGTTCATCATGATAATGGTGGTGTTCATCATAATGATGGTGGTGTTCATCATGATGATGGTGGTGTTCATCATGATGATGGTGTTGAGGATTATGATGATAATGGTAATGATGATGGTGTGGTGATGATGGTAATGTTGATGATGATAATGGTAATGATGATGGTGTTCATGATGATGATGATGATGATACCCTTGGTGAGACAGGAGCGCGACTCGAGGAGGTGCCCCATCTCGAAGAGGGCACTGCCCTTGAAGTAGAAGGCCTTGCAGTTGTTCGCCTGCAGCTCGATCGCCCTGGCAACGAAGCAGCACCATTATCATCATTGCTGCCATGACCGTAATCATTATCATCATTGCTACCACTATCATCATCATTTCTACCACCATCATTATCAAGAGCGCCGACCAACCATCATACACTTTTTCCCATCTTTATTGCCATATCATCCCTTCCTCCCACCACACAACCCATTCCCTTCATTAACCTATGAACCCTTGACCCCTCGACCACCCACCCCATCACCAACCACCCAGCCACTTGTTGCAATCGTCTTGTGCTTGCTTCCATTGCTTGAGTCTCAAGTGACAGAGGGCCCTGTTCGTGTAGAAGATTGGAGTCTCAGGATTTCGAATCTTTTGGGAGTGGAATAAAAATGGTGGCAGCAGTGGGAATGGGAGATTTGTAAATGGTGGCAGTAGTGGGATTTTTAATGAAATTTGTGGAAAAAAGAATTAAAGTTTAAAAGAGATTTGAATGTAGGGATATAGAAGAAGCCTTGGTTGAAAGTTAAAAAATTATGTTAAATTACAAAAATTATTGAAAACGTTTACTATTGCTTTGGTGTAGGAGTTTATTGCTTCAGAAAAGTTTTCGCTTAGAAAATAGCGATTTCCTTCTTCTTTCAACTGTGTTGAAGTCAGCATATTTGTCTTGATTCTTGAAGCTTTTCAGATTTAAAAACTTATGAAATAGTGAAAATTTTAAGTTTGAGTTTACTCTGAAAAAAGTATATTGTTTTACAAATTTTTAGATTTAACGATTTGAGGTATTTTTCTTGTAATTAATAAAGTGAAATTTCAACTAGATTCCTTAAAATTTATTTATAATAACTTTTTTAAATTTATTTTATTTATAAAAATAAAGTGTATTTATTTTTAATAAAATTGAAAAGTAAATTTAAATTGTATAAATTAATTTTAAGATTTAAGACTAAACTTAATGAAATATTTGTTTAACTTTATTTATTAAATAAAATTAAATAACATTCTAAATATATAGAAAAATTAAAAAAGAAGCTGATATTCCATAATGGGTGACAGAAATGGCTTTGATTCGAGGCGAATTAGAGACCACACGAAAGAATTAATAACAAAAAAATTGCTTGAGGTGAATTTCTTTTTCAACATTTGCAATAATTAAAAATTTAGTAGTTAACTCTTGTAATACTTTCACCACAACCCTCAGGTCTCAGGGCCTAAGGACCTGGTTCTGGACCCTGATCTGATGACGCCACTCGACCGAATTATAGAACCGTCTGCCTTGAAAGTTAACTTAAATTTCAAAATTCTCAAAAATATATTATTTTATTTTGAACCTTTCATGTAAATATCGTTAAAACATTGGAAGTATTAATGTATTATATAAATATTTTTGTGAAATATAGTGAAACTGTCAAAACTTTGAATTGACAGAGCACTGGAGTGGACAAGATATTCAAGATGGAAAAGCCTATTGGACCCATGAGGGGCAGTAAAAAGTAAGGCAATAATATGGAAATTATATGAATTTTTTCGACATTTTTTCCAATTTAAAACACACAAAAATACCCACAAACCATCATTAACCCTTCCATAAAACCATCTAAAAATTCATCCAAAAACCACCTCCAGCCCCTCACAAAACCCTAACCCTAACCCCACACCAAACCTTCCCCTTAAACCACTACCAATCAACCCCCCCTTCCCATGACCCCACCAGACGAGTTTACATAATCCGAAACAAGGCGTCTGTGGTGAGGGTGGTTTGTGCCCAAGTGACCATAGACCTCGAGATGGGCGTCCTTTGCGAGTACCACTTGTTCATGGTGCCCAGATTGGTGAGGGGGGGGGGGTGAGGGGAGGGATGGATTTGTGGGTGATAGGGGAGGGGGTGTGTGTGAGGTGGTTATGGAAAAAGGGGAGTGGAGGAAGTTTTACAACCTATTGCATCAACAACTATATTTAAAAAAAAACATTTTTTCACTCTATCTTAAATTTTATAACATTCAACCCCCAATCATTTTCTTTTAATCATTTACTTTCACCCCCAATCTCACACCCTTTCTTTCCATAGATCTACCCCATCTTCTCACCCACCACCCCCACCCCTATTATCACCTTGCTATCATCTCTTCAGCCCCCCACCATACCACCACTCCCACCTCATCACCACCATAGACATATCAGTGTGAGTTAGTGCTGGAGGAGGAGGGTGTGCACGGTCACATGGTCACATCGAATCTGCCCTTCCTATTGGTCCCCCTGGATCGGCATCTCATATCTATGGAGTGCAAATTATTTTATCGCTCACTTTTTTTGGTTTGTGGAAGGCGGCTTTATTTTGTTGCAAAAATAGTTTTTTTTATCACATACAAAAATAATGTATGCATCAAAAAGATTGAATGTTTTTGGTAAAAGTCCAGAGAATAATATAAAATCCCATATTAAAAATACATACATTCATAATTAATTCAATTAAAAATGCATAAATTTATAATTAATTCATTTAAAAACGCATAAATTCATAATTAATTCAATTAAAAATGCATAATATCATAATCAATTCATTTAAAAATGCATAAATTAACTATTAATTCATTTAAAAATGCATAAATTCATAATTAATTCAATTAAAAATGAATAAATTCATAATTAATTCATATAAAAATGCATAAATTAACTATTAATTCATTTAAAAATGCATAATTTAACAATTAATTCATTAAAAATGCAGGACGGGGACCAAAGCCTAATCCACGACACGGCCTCATCACTGGTTCTACTGCAGCAGTTGTATGGAAAGTTCCAGGAGGTCTTTATGGTTGGACATTGTGCCCAGGTGGGGGTGGGTTGGTGGAAGGGTGAAAGGGTGGTTGGATGGGTAGAGGGGTTGAAGTGGGAAGGGTGGGTTGGTTGATAGTTTATTATTTTTAGATGGAAGGGATGTGGGGAGGGGAGTGGGAGGGGTCGTGTGAAAATGAGGGATGGGTAGTGTTATTTGTGGGACGGAAGAGCAGCGGAATTGATTGGTGAATGCAGTTGATAGAGAATGACTGGAAGTCGGTCTATAAGCCGCACACAAATAAATACATTGATCCACCCAATAGAAATCTTATGAGTTAATGACGTATATGATGGAGAAATCATCATCATCGCCTTCATCATCATCATCATCTTGTTTCAACAGCCCTGACCACATATCTCAAGTCATCATCATCGATAGAAGTTAGTGCCATTATCATTATCGACATCCTGACCATCATCATCATAACCACCACCATCATCGTTATCATCATCATCATCCTCATTATCATAACCACCATCATCATCGTCATCATCATCGTCAGGTTGTGACTTAGTGACTCCTCTGTGTAGCCAACTCACTTATGAAGGACTCCTGGACGAAATTTTCCAGATAGATTGTGGTGAGTGATGATGATGATACTGATGATGACGATGATGTTAATGCCGATGATGATGATAGTAGGGGTTGAGATGATGAAGATAGTGATTCTGTTTTTAAAATGTCATTTTCACTTTCATAATTTCCATAACTATCATCATCATTACCATTACCACTATCATCATCCCCAATATCATCATCATCACCTTTATCATCATCACTACCATTATCATCATCACTATCATCATCATCACCATTACCACTATCATCATCCCCATTATCATCATCATCCCCATTATCATCATCATCCCCATTATCATCATCATCATCACTATCATCATCATCATCATTCAGGGTTCATTACATTGGGTCCAGAAGTGACAAGTCTACAAAAGCCAACTAAAATATTCCTCAACAACGAAGACCTGGTGCGATGATGATGATGATGTTGATGTTGATGATGATGATGATGATGATGATGATGATGATGATGATGATGATGATGATGTTGATGTTGATGATGATGATGATGATGATGGTGATGGTGATGGTGATGGTGATGATGGTGATTATGAGATTGGGAATGGCAGTGATAATAATAATCATAATTATATTAAAATTATCACCACCATCATCATCACCACCACCATCACCACCACCACCATCATCATCATCATCACCACCATCATCATCACCATCATCATCATCACCACCACCATCATCATCACACCACCATCATCATCATCACCACCACCACCACCATCATCATCATCATCATAGATATTCCAAGAGATCAGGGATCGACATTTTTCCAACGTTGCAACTTTCCTCAATGCCAAGGCCAGAGAACTCCAGACTGGATATAAGGTGATGATGATGGTGGTGATGATGGTGATGGTGATGAAGGAGATGAAGGTAGTGATAATCATTTCCACCATCATAATCACAATAATGGGGATGATAATGATGCTAAAACGATTAAAATCAAAATTAACTCATCACCATCTTCCTCCTCCATCATCATCATCATCATCACCACCTCCATAATCATCATCATCATCATCACCACCCAGAAAACCAAAGGACTGAACATAGCAGGCGCCAAAGAGTTCGTGAAGAACGATTTGAAAGACTTGATGGCCAAGCGAAACAGTCTATCTACCCGTCGGTGATCATCATCATCATCGCCATCATCGACATCATCATCAACATCATCATCATCAACAACAACAACGCGCAGACGTTGGCGCTTGCGACTTCATAACGACGAAGAAGGTGCACTTGGAGATCACGAAGCAGCTCGAAATGGAGCATAGTAATAATAATAACATTTATTATTATTATAATTATTTATTGAGATTTGTATTAATATGTATTTAATTGATGGTTATTATGTTTATATATTTATTATGCTTTGTATCATTACTTTTATTAAAGCATAATTTTCATTTTTATTTCTATCATTTTATCATTATCATGTTATTTGTATCACTGTCACAATCATCATCATCATCACCACCACCACCATCATCATCACCACCATCATCATCACCACCATCATCATCACAACCAGGCCTACTGAACGGGGTAGACATTAAGAACTGTTGTGTCTACATCGAGGAGCTGATCAACAGGCAGGTTTGTGCGTGCCTTAGGTGCACTTTTAAGCTTTCAACCATCCCCCTTCATCCCCCCACTCCACCCCCTCCCCTCCACCCCCTGCTTTCTTACTCCTTTAATTATCTCATAAATAATTAAAGGAGTAACTAATTGAATGCTCAATTAACAGCTCAATTGAACACTTTGTTAAAGCTTCAAAATAGCTTTAGATTTTAAAAAATCTTTTCATAAACCTTATTTTATTTCTTTCATATTTTTTCGATCTTTTCATCCTCCCTTCTCTTTTCCTACCTATCCCACTTACCAACACCACTACCATCACCACCATCATCATCATCACCACCACCATCATCACCATCATCATCACCACCACCACAATCATCATCATCACCACGCAGGTAGACCTCTACACCAGCCTCTCCCTCCTCTGCCTTCTCTCCCTCACGGAGGGGGGGCTGTCTGCCACCCTGCACAAGTCCCTATGCACCCAGTTCCTGCAGGTCCACAAACACACACACACACACACATACACGCACACACACATACACACACATACACACATACAAACACACACACACACACACACACACACACATGCACACACAGAGCTACGGATACGAGCACCTGATTGGCTGGAACAATCTGAAGAGACTCTCAATGATATTCGAGAAGTCGCAAATGTTGAGCGCCTCATCAATCATGAAGAAGGTGATGCCCTCGCAGGCCTCCTTCCGCTCCATCTCCAAGAGGCTGAACCTGGTTGGTTGGGTGGGTGGTTGGTTGGGTAGTTGGGGTGGTTGGTTGGGTAGTTGGGGTGGTTGGTTGGGTAGTTGGGGTGGTTGGTTGGGTAGTTGGGTGGTTGGTTGGGTAGTTGGGTGGTTGGTTGGGTAGTTGGTTGGTTGGGTGGTTGGTTGGGTAGTTGGGGTGGTTGGGGGGTGAGGGGGAGATTAGAGACAGGGAGGTTGGTGGGGTGGGTCGTTCCAGCAAACGAATCATCGTCAATTGCCTCATTCCTCCCCCCTTAACCACCCACCCACCCTCTCACTCCCACCCAAACAACCACCCACCCACACCCACCCTCTCACACCCAATCACCCACACCCACCTTCTCACTCCCACCCTCTCACACCCAACCACCCACACCCACCCTCTCACACCCACCCTCTCACACCCACCCACACCCACCCACACCACCCAC
>OX030967.1:6863258-6865758 GCA_943735955.1 Piscicola geometra | reverse complement strand
CCACTACTACTATCATCATCACCATGTCATGTCACTCATTCTCGAGCTGAGAAGTGCAGACAATTTGAAAGGCAAAGGAGACAAGGTTCTTTCAGTTTCTATCAGAGGTGGGTGATGATGAAGACGATGATGATGACGATTATGATGATGATGATGATGATGATCATGATCATGATGATGATGATGATGATGATGATGATGATGATGATGATGATGATGATGATGATGATGATGATGATGATGATGGTGATGATGATAATGATATAAATGTTTATTTTATTATGCCTATTATTGATATCAATACTTTAAATATTGTCCAAGAGATATTTTATTGAAATAAAAATCATCATCATCATCATCATCATCCTCATCATCATCATCATCATCATCATCATCATCATCATCATCATCATCATCCTCACCACAACCATCATCATTATCATAAGAAGAATGAATGACTCATAAACTCTCTTATTAAAGATCTTTGGTTAGACCGGAAGTACGTGGGGAAAGTGGATCTGAGAGGAAGTAGTGATTGAGCTTCAATTAAAATGATTGGAGGCTTTCTAAGTCTCAGTAATGGCAGACTTTGAGGAGGAAGGATGGTTGGGGAAAAAGGAAAGAGGGGAGAAGGGGGAGAGGGGGAGGAGAAGGGAGAGAGGGGGGGAGAAGGGGGAGAGGGGGGGGGGGGGAGAAGGGAGAGAGGGGAGAAGGGGGAGAGGAGAGAAGGGGGGAGAAAGGAGAGAAGGGAGAGAGGGGGGGAGAAGGGGGAGAGGGGGGGGGGGGAGAAGGGAGAGAGGGGGGGGGGGAGAAGGGAGAGAGGGGGGGAGAAGGGAGAGAGGAGGGAAGAAGGGAGAGGGGGGATGAGAAGGGAGAGAGGGGGATATATGGGAAAAGAGAAAATAACATGGAAGGAGGAAGAACGGATGGGAAGGAGGGAAAGTATGAATGAGTGAGAGGGGAGGAAGAGAAAAGATGGGGAGAAGTAGAAAAGGAAAAAGAAAAAAATGATGAGAAAGGGAAGAAGATTGATGCTGATAGAAGGGAATTAATGGTAGTGTTATCTGATTTTGTGAAAAAAAATGTCTAAATAATTCACAAGGAAAATAAAGAAAGAAAAATGAAAGAGTCGCAAGTCCATCCATCAAAAACGCGTGCTTAAAAATTCTATTTTGTTTTTTTTAGGTTCATTAGCTTTTTCGGAAATTGAAAAATAAGAAAACGTAACAAATTAAAAATAGAGAAAAACTGTTTCAAAAGAATAAAAAAGTGTTATATGAAAATTGGGTTAATTCGAAGGAAAAAACTCATAAAAACAATCGATAAAACTTAATGAGTGTTGAGTTGGGTGTAAAACAGGCTGGGAACAGAAAAAAAAAGAAAAAATAGCAAAACTTTTTTTCGAAAAAAAACTCAGGTGACGAAGTATTGATCAAAAAGGTAATTAGCATTTGTTTTATGTAGATTGCTTTAAACGCAAAATCTTTTTTCACGTTTTTATTCTAAGTTATTCAAAAACTGGGAAAAACTGTCCCAGTAAACCTTTTTTTCTTCTTTCTTTTTTCGATTTTTTTCGGTGTCAAAAAGAAATTTAATCAGAGGTGATTATGGATAGTGTGAGGTGAGTTAATTAGATGAATGGATGATGAATGAATTGCTGGGTGTGGATAGATGAATTGCTGGGTGTGGATAGATGAATTGCTGGGTGTGGATAGATGAATTGTTAGTTGTGGATAAATGAATTGCTGGGTGTGGATAGTTGAATTGCTGGGTGTGGATAGATGAATTGCTGGGTGTGGATAGATGAATTGCTGGGTGTGGATAGATGAATTGCTGGGTGTGGATAGATGAATTGCTGGGTGTGGATAGATGAATTGCTGGGTGTGGATAGATGAATTGCTTGGTGTGGATAGATGAATTGATGGGTGTGGATAAATGAATTGCTGGGTGTGGATAGATGAATTTCTGGGTGTGGATAGATGAATTGCTGGGTGTGGATAGATGAATTGCTGGGTGTGGATAGATGAATTGCTGGGTGTGGATAGATAGTGGGTGGGTGGGTGGGTGGATGAATGGGGGAATGGATGGAGATGGGTGAATGTATTGTGGTGGGTGGGTGGGTGGCTGCAGAACTAGGTGGATGGATTCAGGTAGGATAAGAGAAATAGATAAGTAATTAAATCATTTTCCCAAATGATTTTCCCACATTCCACCCATCCCACTCCAACTGACCACTCAACTACAATATAATTGCTTTACCCCCATCTAACCACTCCATCCCTTACTAACCAATCCATCTCCTCCTAACCACTCCACACTACAACCTCACCCCCTCTCTTTCCACCGCCAACGCTTCCAATCTACTTAAAGGCGTCTCCATCTTAAGCAGACAAATCTTTTTTTTCACTTTGGAAAAAACTCTAATGATCAGAGCTATCATTATCATTCCTTCTCCCATCATCATCATCATTCTCATCATCATCATCATCATCATTCTCAC
>OX030967.1:6843258-6860758 GCA_943735955.1 Piscicola geometra | reverse complement strand
TAAGGAAGAAGTATGAAAAAAGTCATCATCACCAATCATATGTATCCATAATCATAACCATCATCACCACTATCATCATCATCACCATCATCATCATCATCATCATCACTACACACAGGCGATCATCAATTTCAGCTTGACCTACAACCCACCTGACCCCCGTCTGACCCACTTAATCGACAACGTATCTCAAAACAACAACAACAACAAAGACAAAATATCCAACAACAAAAATAATAACAACAACAACAATAACAAATTATTCCGGTCACGTGGCGCTAGTGTTTCCGCTTCGGCTTTGTTGTCTTCCACTGCACCGGATGCTCCACTTTTGGAGCAGCAAAGATCACAAATAGGCAAAGATAACAGGTGATTTGGACAATTAATTCAGAGATGGGTTTGGAATAGTTGACTGGAGGGTTTGCGAAGGTTGAAAACTTAAAAAACAACGTTTTTTTTTAAAAGGATAAATTAATACAAAGAACGATACTATAATAATGAAAGAACAAGAATTTATTTGAAGAAAATTGGAAAAAAAGTTAATTTAATCTATAAATAAATGTATATATAATAATAAATAATAAAAATAATTTTAAATTCATTGTTCCACTTACAAACCAGGATCAAATCGCTCAGGACGATTGGGCGTATGATGAAGTTGGTGACGAAAAGTCCGCGCGGGAAAAAACAAAAATCAAACAACAACAACAACAATGAACTAGTACAGTCTTCAATGCAACAACAACAACAACGTGATGTTGATACTGAAAGTATGTTGCTGGTGGGGATGCTGATGATGATGATGATGATGATGGTGATGGTGATGGGGATGATGATGATGATGATGATGATGATGATGCTGATGATGATGATGCTGATGATGATGATGATGATGATGATGATGTAGATGATAATGATGATGATGATGACGGTGGTGATGATGATGATGATGGTGGTGATGATGATGATGCAGGCTGTGATTCAGATGCAATGGGCTACAGTGATGGCGAGGTGGACGATAAAGTTGTAACGAAAGAAAACAGATTGTTTGTACTCTTTGTTTTTCTGGTTTTATCGAACTAGTGTGATCATCATCATCATCATCATCCTCATCATCATTATCATCATCATCATCATTAGTAGCATTTCCACCCCTATCATCATCACCACCAAAATTTTCAGCTCTTGTATTTATACTACTTAAACACATTACGGGGAGCGGGGATGGCTTAGATGGTAGACGTCGGACTTGCAACTCAAAGGTTTTCTGTTCGAATCCTTGGAAGCAACCGTGAACTATCATATACCTAGTGTATATGATGCGGTGTTTGCGACGTATGCATTGAAAGATGTGTACGTCGTGTGGAGTGGCGTCTCTGGCGCATAAGAACCATGGTTCTCAGAACCATTGTAACACGGCCTGTGTCTGTCAGGCTGTGAATAATACCGACCATTGAAAAAAAAATAAAAAACATGGCACTCTTTTATTAACAACAAAAAAAGAAAAAAAGAATTCGTGAAGTTTTCTCATTAGAGTTTTTTATTTTGCAATAAATTATTTATATCGTTTTTTTCTTCATTGAAAATTTTCAGCTCTTTTATTTATTCGAAAAATTTTATTTTAGAAAAACTTAGAATATATTTTCTGAAAGAAAAAACAATGCGACCTTGTTAGGACCTTAAAAATGAATCAGTTCTTCTATTCATCCATTTATTAATCTTTCCATCCATTCATCCATCCATCCATCCATCCATCCATCCATCCATCCATCCATCCATCCATCCATCCATCCATCCATCCATCCATCCATCCATCCATCAATCCATCCATCCATCCATCCATCCATCCATCCATCCATCCATCCATCCATCCATCCATCCATCCATCCATCCATCCATCCATCCATCCATCCATCCATCCATCCATTGGCAGACCTCCTTCGAACGACACAAACACTCATTACGACTCGAACAAAGTTGAAGACTTCCAGGTTTTAATTATCAACACTTTTATTCTGTTTTTCCATTTTTTTATTATTCCATCAATTCACTCATTCACTCATCAGCCTCTCATCCATGCATCCATCCATGCATCCACACACACATCCATCCATGCATCCACACACACATCCATCCATGCATCCACACACACATCCATCCATCCATCCATCCACACATCCATCCATGCATCCACACACACATCCATCCATCCATCCACACATCCACCCATGGATCCACACACACATCCACACATCCATCCATCCATCCATGCATGCACCCATGCATGCAGATCTCAGTAACGATCATAGAAGCTAGACAGCTTTCCGGCATCAACCTCAGTCCAGTCACCATTGTCCAAGTGAGTAAATTAATGCTTTTTGTTTTGTCCATTGTTGTAGGTGCAAACTATTAGTTAAACTTTAAATGCCTTTTTATTAGAATTTTGTAATTTAATATTTTATTCATACTATTATTATTTTCTTCATATTATTAATATTTTATTCATATTATTATTATTTTATTCATATTATTATTATTTTATTCATACTATTATTATTTTATTCATACTATTATTATTTTATTCATTTTATTATTATTTTATTCATTTTATTATTATTTATTTTATTCATTTTATTATTATTTTATTCATACTATTATTATTTTATTTATTTTATTCATTTTAATTATTATAATTATAATAAATATTATTAATATTGTTTTATTATTATTATTATTATTATTATTATTATTATTATTATTATTATTATTATTATTATTATTATTATTATTATTATTATTATTATTATTATTATTATTATTATTATTATTATTATTATTATTATTATTATTATTATTATTATTATTGTTTTATTATTATTATTATTATTATTATTATTATTGTTTTATTATTCCAATTAGGTGGGCGACGTGAAGAAAAGAACCAGTGTCAAAGAGTCCACAAACTGTCCCTACTACAACGAGGTGGTGATGATGATGATGATGATGATGATGATGATGATGATGATGATGATGGTGATGATGGTGATGATGATGATGGTGATGATGATCACCAAACAGTACTTCGTCTTCGACTTCCACATGATTCCAGCCCTTCTCTTCGACAAGATTATTACTATCACCGTGAGTTTTGAAAACTCAAATGTTTTTTCCGCTTTTTGGTTTTTTGAAAACCAATTTGTTCAAAATTGAATTTATAAACTGTAAACTACTTTTTTTCAAACTCTATTTTATTTTTAACAAAAATCATTCTCATTGCTTTTTTCTTGTTTAAAAAATGTTTTTGAGTTTTTCCAGTGTACTCGAAACAATTCTTTTTTTACAAAGAAAATACATTCGATAAACTTTGAAACAATTGCTTCTCTAATTCAGATAAATTATTTTTTCAAAACTTCAAAATAATCTTTTCACAAATTTTTTTTACAATGATAACCAGTCTAAAATAAAACTAGAAATCAAATTTACGTAGAATTGAATTTTATTTAACAAATTCAAATTGCTAAACAGTTTAAAGTTAACTTTTCCAGGTGATGCATTCCAAAAACCTTCTGAGCGCAGGCGTTAAAATCGGAAGCTTCAAACTTGACGTCAGGACCGTGTACAAGGCTGCAGGTCGCTTTAGATTAGAAAAGAAATTTAAATTTAAAAATTCTACTTTTTAACACCCCTTCACTTCCTTCTTCTAGTTTTCTCCACCTACAAATTCATTCCTCTCACCCCTATTTTTCATTTCACTACCCCATCAAATTCATACATTCTTCCTTCAGACAACCAATTCTACTCACCCCGTTTCTCAAACACTCACCCTCTTTTCCACCTCCTCCAACCCACCCAACCCTTTCTCTCACCCATCCATCCATCCCCCCACCCACCCCTCCCCCCCAGACCACCCATCCACCCCTCCACCCCCAGACCACCCATCCACTCCCCTTCCCCAGACCACCCATCCACCCCCCCCCCTAGACCACCCATCCAGCCCTCCCCCCAGACCACTCATCCACCCCCCCAGACCACCCATCCACCCATCCCCCCCCAGACCACCCATCCACCCATCCCCCCCCAGACCACCAGTTCTACCACAAGTGGGCAATATTGAACGACTTTTCGGACCCTTCGGCTGGTCCCAAGGGATTCGTCAAGTGTGACATCGCTGTGCTGGGGAAGGGAGACAAGGTCAAGGTGGGTGGAGAGGGGAGTGGTGGTGGTAGAAGTTGGATGGGTGCAGAGGGGGGTGGTGGTAGTAGAAGGTGGATGGGTGGAGAGGGGGGTGGTGGTAGCAGAAGGTGGATGGGTGGAGAGGGGGGTGGTGGTAGTAGAAGGTGGATGGGTGGAGAAGAGAGTGGTTGTGGAAGGTGGATGGGTGGAGGGTGGAAATAGGTAGATGGGTGGATGGAAGGATAGAAGGGATGGTATAGTAGATGAGTGGATGGAAGGGTAGAAGGGATGGTGTGGTAGATGGGTGGATGGAAGGGTAGAAGGGATGGTGTGGTGGATGGATGGATGAAAGGGTAGAATAAGGTAATTGCAGATGTTTAAAACTATAAAGTTAAAACTGACAATTTGAAACATCAACAACCACAAACACAAAATAAAAAATAAAACAACGTCCCTAAAAATCCATTTAATCTTCTTAAAGGCATTTGAACTCAATTCTCTAACAGCGATAAGAATCACACACACACAAATTTTCCTCCCCCTCCTCCTCCCTCCTCTACTTCCTCCCCCTCCCTTCCCCACTTCCTCCCCCTCCCTCCCCCACTTCCTCCCCCTCCCTCCCCCACTTCCTCCCCCTCCCTTTTCTACTTCCTCCTCCTCCTTCCCCCACTTCCTCCCCCTCCCTCCCCCACTTCCTCCTCCTCCCTCTTCCACTTCCTCTCTCTCCCTCTTCAACTTCCTCCCCACTTTTTCTCTTTTCCCTCCTTCCTCCTCCCTCCTTCCTCCTCCCTCCTTCCTTCCCTCTCTCCTCCTTTCCTCTCTCCTCCTTCCTTCTCCACAGGTGCCTCACAACAAAGGAGATCACAATGAAGACAGTATCGAAGCGTACGTGGTTGGGTGGGGTGGTGAAGTGGGTAGGTGGGAGAGGTGAAAATGAAAGGTGTAATGAGATGAGGGTAGAGAAGAATAGAAGATGAGGGAGAATTACAGCCACACACCATCTCCACCACTACTACTAACCTCACCCTCTCCCCATCCCACCCAACCAGTAACCTTCTAGTACCAGACGGTTGTCCAATAGAAAGGCAGAGATCTAGGTTAGTGGTTACTATTTATAGAGCGGAGGGACTTCCCCGGATGACGTCAGGCCTGGTGGCGAGTTTCAGGAAGGCGCTGACGGGAGAGAATGTTGACCTAGTTGACGCCTACGTGCAAGTGACCTTTACCGGGAATACCGTGAGTTTCCATCTATCCATCCATCCATCTATTCATTCATCCATTCATCCATCTATTCATTCATCCATTCATCCATCTATTTATTCATTCATTCATCCATCTATTCATTCATCCATTCATCCATCTATTTATTCATTCATTCATCCATCTATTCATTCATCCATTCATCCATCTATTTATTCATCCATTCATCCATCTATTCATTCATCCATTCATCCATCTATTCATTCATCCATTCATCCATCCATTCATCTATCTATCTTTTTATCCATCCATCCCTCTATGCATCCATCCATCCATCCAGGCACGAACGACGGTAAAACGTAACCGCTACAATCCATCCTGGGACGAAGAGATTCTCTTCCACGAACTTTTCCCGCCGTTTTGCAGCCGGATAAAGATCCAAATAAGGGATGACAGCATCAACAATGACGTCATTGCGACCCAATTCATTGACTTAGATTCCATAGCGAATGAGGGAGAGAATGGTTGGTGGGGGAGGGGAGGATTTGGTGGTGGTTGTGGGGAGACTATTGATATTGTCTATATCATTATCATGGTTATCATGCTCATCATCATCATCATCATCACCATCACTACCATCATCATCACCACCATCATCATCATCATCATCACCACCATCATCATCATCATCATCATCACCACCATCATCATCATCCTCACCACCACAGGCTTCCTTCCCACCTTCGGGCCCACCTGGATTAACATGTACGGATCGACGCGCTCTTACTCTCTGTTGGAGGAGTATGCCTTCCTCAATGAGGGTGTGTGAGGGTCGGAGGGAGGGAGGAGGGTGGGAAGGAAGGAGGGTGGGAAGAGGGGGAGGGTGGGAGGGGAGGAGGGTAGGAGGGAGGAGGCTGGGAAGGGAGTATGGGAGGGAAGAGGGTTTGAGAGTGGAAGAGGAGGAGGGTGGGAGGGGAGGAGGGTGGGAGGGGAGGAGGGTGGGAGGAGAGGAGGGTGGGAGGGGAGGAGGAGGGGAGGAGGGGAGAAAAAAGGGGGGAGGGTAAAAATAAAGGAAAAGGGGGGTTGAATAAAAAGGGAGTGGGGTGGTATAAGAAGGAGTGGGAAATGGATAGAAGGACGAAGAGATAGGAGGGAGGGTTAAATGAACGATGGAAAATCCTCAAAGGGATGGAATGAAAGTGTGGAGGAAACAAAAAAACACAATCGAGATGTTACTCACCTTTTAATTCCATCACCACCAAAGCATTCATCCTATATCCGTACCACCACCACCTCCACCACCACCACCTCCACCACCATCACCTCCACCACCTTCACCACCACCACTACCTCCACCACCATCACCTCCACCACCTTCACCACCACCACCACCTCCACCACCACCTCCACCACCAAAGGTTTTCTACCAGGCATTGCTTACAGAGGAAGACTCTTACTAGCCGTGCGTACTGAAATACTGGAGGGAAAGGGGTTCGAGGGGGTGGGCGTTTGTGGAGAGGGGGAGAGTGTGGAGGGGAGGAAGGTGCAGAGTGGGGTCGTGGTGCGAGCTGCTGCGCCTTTAGCCGAGGTGAGTGGGGATGGGGATGGGGATGGGAGTGGATTGATGAAATGGATATTTCGGCTGTTGTGTTGGATTGGAGAAAAGAATGAATTTCTAAAAATATTTTTAAAATTATTTTCAGGAATATTTATTTTTGAACTATTGTTTGAGCAATTCTTTTTTTTTAATCTTTTTTCAAATCACATGACTTAGTAATTTGAGAATTCCACTTTCAGTGACCATTTTTCAAGTTTTTCCATATTTCAGTTTTCTTTTTCTTTTTTCCAACTTTTTTTTGCTTGTTTTACGATCATGAAAAACCGTCATGCCTTTTCTTAATGGCACCTCATGAAAGAAATTTTTAATTAATTCTAGAAAATGATAATTTATTCAATCTTTATGACTTTTTCTCAAAATGATGAGTATAATTGTTATTATTTGAATACTTTCTCCAACTTTTCCTTCTCATTAATACGGATATTAAAACCGAATAACTAAGCATAGGCGCTACTATAATATTAACCGTAATTATGATAATTACAATTATTATGGCCATTAATTATGCATGACGTCACAAAAATGACCTTCTTTTGACCTATATTGCGCTTCTATGGCATTTCTAGGACGAAAAAAGAGAAAAAGTCATATAAAACGCACGCTAATTGCTGTTTTCGGGTGTTCAAGCAAACACGTCTTTCACGCACACAATTACGGCTGTGTAAATAAGAGAATTATTTTTTCACATCATTTATCTACTTTATTATTCTTGTCATTATATTTTTTTTAGTTTTATTTTAGTGTTATTTTAGTTTTGTTTCTGACTAAGAGGCAATTATTCTTTATCCATCCATCCATTCATCCATCCATTCATTCATCCATCCCTCCACCTATTCATTCATCCATCTATTCATCCATCCATCCATTCACCTATTCATCCATCCATCCATTCATCCATCCATCCATCCACCTATTCATCCATCCATCCATTCATCCATCCATTATCTTTTCTTTCCACCTGAATGATTTGATTTTCCACTGAAGGCTTTTTACCCTTCAATTCTCAACAAGTTTATTCCACAACCTACTCCATTTGCACCATTATCATCGTCTCCCCATTCCAACACCACCATTTTTCTTTTTCCCCATCCTCCAAAACACCAACCACCCCCTCCTTCTCCCACCATTCCAACAATCACCCCCTCCCTCTTCCACCATTCCAACAACCACCCCCTCCCTCTTCCACCATCCCAACAACCACCCCCTGCTTCTCCCACCATTCCAACAATCACCCCCTCCCTCTTCCACCATTCCAACAATCACCCCCTCCCTCTTCCACCATTTCAATAACCACCCCCTCCCTCTTCCACCATTCCAACAACCACCCCCTCCCTCTTCCACCATTCCAACAACCACCCCCTCCCTCTCCCACCATTCCAACAACCACCCCCTCCCTCTTCCACCATTCCAACAATCACCCCCTGCTTCTCCCACCATTCCAACAACCACCCCCTGCTTCTCCCACCATTCCAACAATCACCCCCTCCCTCTTCCACCATTCCAACAACCACCCCCTCCCTCTCCCACCATTCCAACAATGACCTCCTGCTTCTCCCACCATCCCACCAATATCCTTATTTAAGTTTTTCAAAAATTAAATTAGGTCTTATAAGATAATAACTCATGTATTTAGATGATTTTATAAATTTTAATTAACCATTTAGATTCACTTTTCGTCTCACCATCCTCTATCCATCCCACCATCCTCCATCCATCCCACCATCCTCCATCCATCCCACCATCTTCCATCCATCCCACCATCCTCCATCCATCCCACCATCCTTCATTCATCCCACCATCCTCCATCCATCCCACCATCCTTCATCCATCCCACCATCCTTCATCCATCCCACCATCCCTCCATCCATCCCACCATCCTCCATCCATCCCACCATCCTCCATCCATCCCAGCATCTTCCATCCATCCCAGCATCCTCCATCCATCCCAGCATCCTCCATCCATCCCACCACCCCTCCATCCATCCCACTATCCATCCCACCATCCATCCCACCATCCCTCATCCATCCCACCATCCTTAATCCATCTCACCATCCCTCCATCCATCCCTCCATCCATCCCTCCATCCATCCCACTATCCATCCCACCATCCAGTTTCAGCTGCTGGGATGCGTGTATGAGTGTAACATGATCGACCGAAGTCTTGCCGACAAGACCGTCCAGATTGAGTTGTCCATAGGTGGGATAGTTTGGTGGGATGGTTTGGTGGGATGGTTTGATGGGATGGTTTGATGGGATGGTTGGGTGGGATGGTTTGATGGGATGGTTTGATGGGATGGTTTGATGGGATGGTTTGATGGGATGGTTTGATGGGATGGTTTGATGGGATGGTTTGGTGGGATGGTTTGGTGGGATGGTTTGGTGGGATGGTTTGATGGGATGGTTTGATGGGATGGTTTGATGGGATGGTTTGATGGGATGGTTTGATGGGATGGTTTGGTGGGATGGTTTGGTGGGATGGTTTGATGGGATGGTTTGATGGGATGGTTTGGTGGGATGGTTTGGTGGGATGGTTTGATGGGATGGTTTGATGGGATGGTTTGATGGGATGGTTTGATGGGATGGTTTGATGGGATGGTTGGGTGGGATGGTTTGATGGGATGGTTTGATGGGATGGTTTGATGGGATGGTTTGATGGGATGGTTTGATGGGATGGTTGGGTGGGATGGTTGGGTGGGATGGTTTGATGGGATGGTTTGATGGGATGGTTTGATGGGATGGTTTGATGGGATGGTTTGATGGGATGGTTGGGTGGGATGGTTTGGTGGGATGGTTTGATGGGATGGTTTGATGGGATGGTTTGATGGGATGGTTGGGTGGGATGGTTTGATGGGATGGTTTGATGGGATGGTTTGATGGGATGGTTTGATGGGATGGTTTGATGGGATGGTTGGGTGGGATGGTTGGGTGGGATGGTTTGATGGGATGGTTTGATGGGATGGTTTGATGGGATGGTTGGGTGGGATGGTTTGATGGGATGGTTTGATGGGATGGTTTGATGGGATGGTTTGATGGGATGGTTTGATGGGATGGTTGGGTGGGATGGTTTGATGGGATGGTTTGATGGGATGGTTTGATGGGATGGTTGGGTGGGATGGTTGGGTGGGATGGTTGGGTGGGATGGTTGGGTGGGATGGTTGGGTGGGATGGTTTGATGGGATGGTTTGATGGGATGGTTTGATGGGATGGTTTGATGGGATGGTTTGATGGGATGGTTTGATGGGATGGTTTGATGGGATGGTTTGGTGGGATGGTTTGATGGGATGGTTTGATGGGATGGTTTGATGGGATGGTTTGATGGGATGGTTTGATGGGATGGTTTGATGGGATGGTTTGATGGGATGGTTTGATGGGATGGTTTGATGGGATGGTTTGATGGGATGGTTTGATGGGATGGTTGGGTGGGATGGTTTGATGGGATGGTTTGATGGGATGGTTTGATGGGATGGTTTGATGGGATGGTTGGGTGGGATGGTTTGATGGGATGGTTTGATGGGATGGTTTGGTGGGATGGTTGGGTGGGATGGTTGGGTGGGATGGTTTGATGGGATGGTTTGATGGGATGGTTTGATGGGATGGTTTGATGGGATGGTTTGATGGCATGGTTTGATGGGATGGTTGGGTGGATGTTGGGAGGGTGGATGGACTGGGATGGGTTGAGTGGTAGATGAGTGAGTGGGCGAATTGATGAATGAGTAGATGCATTAATTCATCCATTTACTCATTCATCCACCACCACCACCACCCTCCTCTCCAGGAAACTATGGCAACGAACTCGACGACAAGCAGAACAACATATTCTTCCCGGACTCTTCGATCCTCGAGACAACATCCCTCCAAGCCGAAAACCCCAAAAAGATGAATCTAAAAAGCCGAACCGCCTCGGATGTAGAGAGGTGGATGGGGGTGGATAAGTTGACCGATACGTCACCGATTCTTGCGAATAGGTTTTTCTCGGATAAAGATGGGGGTGGTGGGGATGGAGTGAAAAAGAAAAAAGAAATGTTGGGAGGAGATGATGGTGGTGATGATGATGGTAAAAAGATGGGTTTGGGTGATAGAGTGGATGGAGAGAAGGGAGAGAGTGATGGAGGAGTTGGGAGTAAAAGAAAGGAAGACAAGCAGGAAAAGGGTGGAGGAGGTGTGACTAACAAATCAATGACTAATGACGCGGGAAAACTAGCCGGAGGTAGTCTCATTAACAACAGCAACAAAAACAACAACAATATGAGCCACCAAGGAAGATTTTTCAATGCTGTAATGAGTCATTCCAACGAAAAAAAGAAAATTAATATTGATAATGATTATAAAAATAAAGTTGATGATGATAATGATGATGGTGGCGGGGGTGGTGGAGGGAAGGGGGTTAGTGGTGGTAGTGGTCCTGTGAGACAAGTCAGCATCACAGATCCTGTCACACCAGTAGGCAGCGAAAACAGGTGGGTGTTTGTGTTGTTGTTGTTGTTGTTGTTGTTGTTGGTGAAAGTTGTTGAAGTGTTGTCGATAATGGTGCATTACTTTTAAACAACTTTCCACAATTTTTTCATTATCTAACAAACTCAAAATTTTAAAAAAAATTAAATTGACTCGAAAAATGTTCTTTATCTTCTTTAAAAAAAGTTTTTCAATTATTATATAAAATGTAATTATTTCAAATCAATCGGTAGGTGCTACTACAGCCTGCCATACGACGACAAGAAGCCGCTTCTTTGGGCCACAGGCCACTTCGAAGACACTCGTTTCCGGTTGTTCCATGCCAACATGCTTGACAAGATGGTCGAGAAGATGGTGGGTGGGTGGGTGGGTGGGTGGGTGGGTGGGTGGGTGGGTGGGTGGGTGGGTGGGTGGGTGGGTGGGTGGGTGGGTGGGTGTGTGGGTGGGTGGGTGGGTGTTGGGTGGGTTGAAGAAAGTGTCGTTGTGGGGGAGAGGACTCGAAGGGTGGGTAAAAAAAGGGTTTTGTGAAAATATTTAGTAGGTTTAGAAAGTTCGAAAAATGATGTTTGGTTGGAAGAAAGTAATTTTATTTATAAAAGATTTTAACCATTATTTTTCCATGCCAAACAACATCCAAACTCAAAGCAAACCCCACGCACACTACCACCACCATCTCCCCTCAAATCGACCAGAAAAACGGCATAGACGAAGTCAACGAAATTCTTAAAAACGGTCGAAAAAATCCAGAAAAAAAAACTCGGCAACTCTTGGAAAGTTTTGGAAACCTTTGCAGTCGTTATCTCGCCATATCCCAAACGAAATCCTATTCGAGTGGGATACGTACTAAACTGGATAAGGAGTGCTTGAAACGCTGTCGCAGTGAAATAGTGAGAGGCTGGTTATTGGTCGTTATGGGTTTTGTGAAGGCTCAGTGTGTTGGATAATAAAGTTGTATCATCAGCACATAGAACTACTAAACACCACACCACACTTTCAAAATTATTATCACCACCCCTTTCCCTTCTCCAATTTTTTTCTTTTTCCTTAAATCTATTCTCCCGACCCCAACCATCCTCCCCTCACCCTCTTCTTTTTTCCCCCTCACCCTCCTCTTTCTTCCCCCTCACCCTCCTCCTTCTTCCCCCTCACCCTCCTCCTTCTTCCCCCTCACCCTCCTCCTTCTTCCCCCTCACCCTCCTCCTTCTTCCCCCTCACCCTCCTCCTTCTTCCCCCTCACCCTCCTCCTTCTTCCCCCTCACCCTCCTCCTTCTTCCCTCTCACCCTCCTCTTTCTTCCCCCTCACCCTCCTCCTTCTTCCCCCTCACCCTCCTCCTTCTTCCCTCTCACCCTCCTCTTTCTTCCCCCTCACCCTCCTCCTTCTTCCCCCTCACCCTCCTCCTTCTTCCCCCTCACCCTCCTCTTTCTTCCCCCTCACCCTTCTCCTTCTTCCCCCTCACCCTCCTCTTTCTTCCCCCTCACCCTCCTCCTTCTTCCCCCTCACCCTCCTCCTTCTTCTCCCTCACCCTCCTCCTTCTTCCCCCTCACCCTCCTCCTTCTTCCCCCTCACCCTCCTCCTTCTTCCCCCTCACCCTCCTCCTTCTTCCCCCCTCACCCTCCTCCTTCTTCCCCCCTCACCTTCCTCCTTCTTCCCCCTCACCCTCCTCCTTCTTCCCCCCTCACCCTCCTCCTTCTTCCCCCTCACCCTCCTCCTTCTTCCCCCTCACCCTCCTCCTTCTTCCCCCCTCACCCTCCTCTTTCTTCCCCCTCACCCTCCTCCTTCTTCCCCCTCACCCTCCTCCTTCTTCCCCCTCACCCTCCTCCTTCTTCCCCCCTCACCCTCCTCCTTCTTCCCCCCTCACCCTCCTCCTTCTTCCCCCTCACCCTCCTCCTTCTTCCCCCTCACCCTCCTCCTTCTTCCCCCTCACCCTCCTCCTTCTTCCCCCTCACCCTCCTCCTTCTTCCCTCTCACCCTCCTCTTTCTTCCCCCTCACCCTCCTCTTTCTTCCCTCTCACCCTCCTCTTTCTTCCCCCTCACCCTCCTCCTTCTTCCCCCTCACCCTCCTCTTTCTTCCCTCTCACCCTCCTCTTTCTTCCCCCTCACCCTCCTCTTTCTTCTCTCTCACCCTCCTCCTTCTTCCCCCTCACCCTCCTCCTTCTTCCCTCTCACCTTCCTCTTTCTTCCCCCTCACCCTCCTCCTTCTTCCCCCTCACCCTCCTCCTTCTTCCCCCTCACCCTCCTCCTTCTTCCCCCCTCATCCTCCTCCTTCTTCCCCCCTCACCCTCCTCTTTCTTCCCCCTCACCTTCCTCCTTCTTCCCCCTCACCCTCCTCTTTCTTCCCCCTCACCCTCCTTCTTCCCTCTCACCCTCCTCCTTCTTCCCCCCTCACCCTCCAGGAACAGATTGCTTCTTCCATCAGAATTTCCAGGCCATCTTTGACGAGTGAAAATGTCCAAGAAAAGTTGAAATTGGGTCAAGAGGTGCTCGGAAAACTGCTCAGAATCAGGTCAAACCTGCAACACTCTTTGCCCGATGTCTTCGTGTGGTTGGTGCAAAACAGAAAAAGGTTGGTGTGAGGGATGACTTGAAGGGTGGATTAGGGAAGGAGTGGAGTGGATTGTGGAGTAAGGTGAAAATGGATTGATTGTGGAGTGGAGTCAAGACGAAAAAAATATAGGATGGGAGAAGGGGTGGGGTTAGGGGTGGGAGTGAGACTCAAGAGAGGAAATGAAAAGATGAATGGAGTGTGATGAAGTGTGAAAAAGTAAAAAAAGTTTCGATTCATAGTAAAAACACATTTACTCACTGCACCAGCCTTCCACCAATCCAATTTCCATCCATTCACTCACCCATCCCATCCAAAACCCACCAGAATCGCATATGGCCGTCTCAACAGTAAGGACTTGATCTACTCGCATTTGGATGAAGAAAAGGGAGTGATGTGTGGCAAGATGACATCGCTCATGCTCAAGGTGTTTCAGTTCTTTGGTGGTGTTTTAGTTCTTTGGTGGTATTTCAGTTCTTTGGTGGTGTTTTAGTTCTTTGGTGGTGTTTCAGTTCTTTGGTGGTGTTTTAGTTCTTTGGTGGTGTTTCAGTTCTTTGGTGGTGTTTTAGTCTTTGGTGGTATTTCAGTTCTTTGGTGGTGTTTTAGTTCTTTGGTGGTGTTTCAGTTCTTTGGTGGTATTTCAATTTTTTGAAAATATTCTATTTTTTGGTATTTAAAGTTTTTATTGTTGTTATAATATTTATAACTGTCTTAGTACTTTTGCATAAACAAACAAACCCGAATATTTTTATTCCGAAATAGCAATTTGAATACAAAAATAATAAATTAAAAATAATTCAAATATAAAAACTTCCAAACCACCGCAGATTCCAGACAAGAAAGGGGTGAACAGCTGGAACGTGCAAGCCCGCCTCCAAATGCACTTGTGGCTCGGTCTCGCTAAGCAACGCAAGGCCGCTCTGCTCGGCCTACCAAGCGGCTTCAACACTGTAGTGGCCTGTAGTGGTGGTGGTGGTAGTAGTGGTCATGGCAGTGGTGGTTGTAGTATCCCCCGAGGTGTGACCAAACCATTCCCATCCCCATCGTCGATGCCCACGCACGTGAGCTACCACGAGTGGCACTTGTACCAGCTGAGGGCGCACATGTACCAGGCCAGAGGCCTCATCGGTCTTGACGACTCGGGTCTCTCAGACCCCTTCGCCCGAGTCGTCTTCGGCAAGCACTGCTCAGTCACCAGGGTCATCGATGAAAGCCTCAATCCGTCGTGGGATGAGATGCTCATTTTCAAGGTGGTGCCTTGATGCTGTGGCTGTTGCGTGTGTTTTTTGGAAGTAAAAGATTTAAAAAAAAGCGTTTAACGTAACTGTGTAAAAAAAATAATTTAACAGAAGATTTAAATGATAGGAATAATCACTGCCTTCATCATTTATCATCATCCTCATCATCATCATCATCATCATCATCATCATCATCATCATCATCATCATCATCATCATCATCATCATCATCATCCTCACCATCATCATCATCAGGACGTCAAGATATATGCGCACACAGACGATGTGAAGGCGTCGCCACCAGAGATAATCGTGGAGGTGTTTGACCGGGATCGAGTGGTGAGGGGGTGGCAATTGTGGAAGACAGAAATATTATTTTAGTGTTTTTTTAACTTTAAAAGATAACTAAAAATTTAATTATTTTCTCAGTTTTTTCCGTTGAGTTTTGTTTTTTGTATAAAACAGACAAGCACTAAAGCATCACAAAACAGCCCAACAACCACGACCACCACAGGGCAAATCAGAGTTTCTGGGCAGGTGTGTGGTAAAGCCTGTGGTGAAAGGGTGTCTGGAGAGGTATGAGGAACCGAATTTCCCGCCAAAACTGCGGTGGTGGGAGCTGCTGAGAGGGGAGGAGTCGGCAGGTCAGCTGTTAGCTGCTTTCGAGCTGCTGCAGGTGTGTGCTTTGGTGTGGTGGTTATCGTGGTTATGATGATAGTAGTAATAGTTTTGAGAGTAGTTGTCATAGTGGTAATAGTAATTTTTTTCTCATTTATTTACCTTCCACCCATCCCACCATTACAGCTCTCACCAAAAGGCCAATCAGGCTGTGACGACCTACCCCCCTACCAGCTACCACCCACTTCCCCCTCTGACCCCCTCCCCTCCTCCAAACAACCCCCCTCCCTCCACATGCCTGTGCCCATCGGAATAAGACCAGTGCTTAGTAGATACCGAATTGAGGTGAGGAAGGTGGGAAGGGGAATGGGGTGTTTTCATTAAGGAAGAAATAAATTTTCGGATGATTGAAAAAATAAGATTATTGTTTTGCCTTTCTTTCACTCTTTATTCACTCGACTCTTTTCTCGAGATCATTCTGTCGTTCCTCTTGAAAGTCACTCCCTCCCAACCCTCTCTCACCCACTCAGGCGTTGCTATGGGGCCTGCGAGACCTCGGAAAAATCCAGTTTCTCCCGGTCGAAAAGCCCAGGATCGACATCGAATGTGCGGGCAAGGTGCTGTCTTCTTCGATCATCAGAAGTTACCGAAGGAACCAAAACTTCCTGACGCCCATCAAGTTCCTCGATATGGTGGGAATGGGGGAGAGAAAAGAGTTGTTTTAGTAGGGTGGAGTTGGGGGTTGGATGAGGTTGGTTTGGTAGGGTGGAGATGGGGGTTGGGTGGGGTGGGGATGGTTTGGTAGGGTGGGGTGGAGTTGGGTGTTGCTTGGGGTGGAGTTGGTTTGGTAGGATAGGCTGGAGTTGAGAAAAAGTAAATTTGAAGGTATTGAATGGGCAGATTTTGGTCAAAAAGGTCAGGAAGTGATGAGAACAAAGTGAGTTGTTCGAAGGGTGTTCAAGAGTTTGGTTTGAAATATGAGAAAAGAATAGTAAAAAACGTAAACTAATCATGCTTTTTTAAAACTTTCCTACTCACCCAATCAAACTGAGCCCACCACCACCCTCTCAGGACCTACCTGAAAACCCGATTTACTGTCCACCAATTAGCATTCGTTGTTTCGACTGCCGCAACTTCGGTCGCTTCGTATTGGTGGGAAACCACGTGATCGATTCTATCAGCAAGTTCATCTTCGACCCTACTTCCTTCCGGTCAAGTGACGTCACTGTTTATAATGGTGGAGGTGGTGATGGTGATGGTGGAGATGGTGGTGATGGAGGTGGTGGTGATGGAGGTGGTGGTGGTGGAGGTGGTGGTGGTAGTAGTGATGGTGGAATTGGTTTTTTAAAAACCACCACTTTGAATGCAAACCCAATCACTTGCTCGAAAAACATAAACAAAAACACTACGTCATCCAAACAAAATGACGTCATCATCGTCCTGGAAGATGAAAAACGTCCCCTGGTGACCAAGTGCCACTCATACGTCACCATAGACGCGGTAGTCTTGATTGCTTTTCGCTTTTTTGATGAAAATCATTTCTCAAGTAATAATATTCTAATATATGCATTAGAAATATATATTCAAGTTTATTTTAAATGAATATTAAAAATACATTTAAAGTATACAGTGTTGTAATAATGGAGACTTTTAAATT
>OX030967.1:6805758-6840758 GCA_943735955.1 Piscicola geometra | reverse complement strand
CCCACCCACCCACCCACCCAATCACCCTCAATGCCACCCACCCACCCACCCAATCACCCTCAATGCCACCCACCCACCCTCAATGCCACCCACCCACCCACCCACCCACCCACCCAATCACCCTCAATGCCACCCACCCACCCTCAATGCCATCCACCCACCCACCCACCCACCCACCCACCCACCCACCCAATCACCCTCAATGCCACCCACCCACCCTCAATGCCACCCACCCACCCACCCAATCACCCTCAATGCCACCCACCCACCCACCCACCCACCCACCCACCCACTCACCCACCCACCCAATCACCCTCAATGCCACCCACCCACCCACCCAATCACCCTCAATGCCACCCACCCACCCACCCAATCACCCTCAATGCCACCCACCCACCCTCAATGCCACCCACCCACCCACCCACCCACCCACCCACCCACCCAATCACCCTCAATGCCACCCACCCACCCTCAATGCCACCCACCCACCCACCCAATCACCCTCAATGCCACCCACCCACCCACCCACCCACCCACCCACCCACTCACCCACCCACCCAATCACCCTCAATGCCACCCACCCACCCACCCAATCACCCTCAATGCCACCCACCCACCCACCCAATCACCCTCAATGCCACCCACCCACCCTCAATGCCACCCACCCACCCACCCACCCACCCACCCAATCACCCTCAATGCCACCCACCCACCCTCAATGCCACCCACCCACCCACCCACCCACCCACCCACCCAATCACCCTCAATGCCACCCACCCACCCACCCAATCACCCTCAATGCCACCCACCCACCCACCCAATCACCCTCAATGCCACCCACCCACCCACCCACCCACCCAATCACCCTCAATGCCACCCACCCACCCACCCACCCACCCTCAATGCCACCCACCCACCCAATCACCCTCAATGCCACCCACCCACCCTCAATGCCACCCACCCACCCACCCACCCACCCACCCAATCACCCTCAATGCCACCCACCCACCCACCCACCCAATCACCCTCAATGCCACCCACCCACCCACCCAATCACCCTCAATGCCACCCACCCACCCACCCACCCACCCACCCACCCACCCACCCACCCATCCGCCCACCCACCCACCCACCCACACAGGCGACTGACCTGCACCCAGCCGATCTGAACGGCAAGGCAGACCCTTACGTCGTCATGAAGCTGGGCGCCTCGTGCATCAACGACAAAGAGAACTACGTCTCGAAGCAGCTGAATCCGGTCTTCGGAAAGTGAGAAGGAGGGGGGGGGGAAGGGGGGAGATGGAGATGGGATGAGATGGGAGGGGTGAGATATAGGGGATGGGATGAAGAGGATTGGTGTTTTGAAGGGATTTAAAAACATTTGATGGTTTTTTAGTTTAGTTTTGAAAAAATTGAAGTTTTTTCTATTTTTCCTATGTTATACAACTACTTTTTTTTCAGCCACTACTTTATTCTCTTCCAATTTACTCCTCATTAATTTCCCAGCCTATTCCATTTACGTACCCACCTTGTCCCACCCCCCCCCCTCACTCAACCCAATCCACCCCCCCCCCCCTCGCTCAACCCAATCCACCCCCCACCTCACTCAACCCACTCCACCCCTCCCTCTCTCACTCAACCCAATCCAGGTGTTTTGAGATGGAAGCGACCTTCCCTCAAGACTCCCTCCTCAAAATCCAGGTGTATGACTGGGACTTAATTGGGTCAGATGACATCATTGGTGAAACCGTCATTGACCTAGAAAACCGGTGAGATGGGGTTAGAGGGATTGATGGATGGATGGATCGATGGATGGATAGATAGATAGATAAATAGGTGGATGGATGGATAGATGAAAGGATACATTTTTAATCCATAGTTACTTGAGCCGACACAAGGCAATGTGTGGTCTGTCACTCCAATATGACGTGTAAGAGATGACTGTTCATCAAAATATTTATTCTTTTTCCATCCATCCATCCATCCATCCATCCATTCATCCATTCACTCATCCATCCATCTATCCCTCCATCCATCCATCCATCCATCCATCTATCCATCCATCCATCCATCCACAGGGAGGGATACAACGTATGGAGGGACCCGATGCAACCCACTCAAATCCTCGCCAAACTCTGTAAGGAACACAAGCTAGACGGACCCTACTACCAGGTCTAAACGTTTGACCATCCATTCTCCTACCTTCTAAAATTTCTCTCACTTTGTTTTTTTGTTTTTTAATATATATAATATCTGCTCATTTATTTATTATTATATTTATTATACTTTATTTTTCATGAAATACTGATTTTAAATGATTCTTTGGGAATAGTTTTTTGTGAAGTTTTTTGATTACTCGCACAGCCGGGCAAGGTGAGGATAGGCGACCGGATCTTCGCAGTCCCGATCCCTGCAGACGGTTCTTACGCTTTATTCGCAATTTGCTGACACTTTTTTTTATTCCACATTTCACCATTTTTTCCACCTTCAAATTGACCCATTCCCTTCGTCCAGAGATCTTTTTTAAAACATTTTTCACTCTCTTCATCCACCCTTCTTTTTCCATTTCTCTTTACCTACTTTTTCCAGTCTAAACCCACCTTTTCTAGCACCCCCCCCACCCACCCTACCCTCCCACTCACTTTTTCTAGCACGCCTCACCCACCCTACCCCCCACCCACCTTTTCTAGCACCCCCCACCCACCCTCCCCACCCACCAGCATGGTGGGACGTACCGAAGAACATCGTGGAAGAGAGGATGGCGTTGGCCACCCTGCACAGCTGGAAGGAAATGCAACCCTATGGTTGTAGGTTGGTGCCCCCATCCTCATCATCATCGCCATAATCATCATCATCATCACCATCACCATCATCATCATCGTCATCATCAGGCTAGTGCCTGAACACGTAGAAAACAGACCACTTTACCACCCGGAAAGGCCTGGCATGGAACAGGTTTAGGGGGGGGCTGGTTTGAGGAGGAGGGGAAAGTGGTTTGACGAGAAGGTTTTATGGGATTGTTTTGCAATTTTGAAAAGTAGTGCTATCGAATGGGTTTAAGGCGTTTCTGTAAAAAGCTTCAAAAATTTTATTCTAAAATATTTATTCTTAAAAATATATTTAAAAAACTTTTTTCTTTCATTTAAATGCTCTTTCCCCTACGAACACCTTCTTATCACGAAATAACCCCTCCCCCCTTCTGGTCGATAGGGTCGTTTGGAGATGTGGGTGGACATGTTCCCCATTGACCAGCCAGCCCCTGGACCCCCAGTTGACATTTCACCACGCAAACCAAAGAGGTGTTTTTTTTCTTTTTGTTTGTTATTTTCAGTTATTTTTTATATGGGTTAATGTTTTCAAATGATCCTTTGTTTCCATTTTTTAAAAAAAAAAGATTACTGACCTTCTCCCACCTCCCCCTCCCCCTCCCACCACCATCCTCCTCTCCCCTCCCCTCCATTCCCCTCGCCCCCTCGCCCCCCCCCCCAGTTACGAACTGCGAGTGATAATATGGAACACGGACGACGTGGTCCTGGAGGATGACGCCTTCTTCAGCGGCGAGAAAATGTCCGACATCTACGTCAAGGGCTGGATCAAGGGAAACGAAGACATGCAGTCCACAGACGTGCACTACCGGTGCTGCCATTTTGTTTGTTTTAATTTTTTTATGAATAGATTTTAGATTTTATCAAGTTCTTTTCCAAGTTTTTATATTTAAACTCTATTTTTTCTATTTTTAATTAATAAATATATTTTTCTATTTTTAATTAATAAATCAATTTTTGCTGTTTAAATTTTCAATTTAATTTTTGCCATTTTTAATTGTTGAATCAAGTTTCTCCCATTTTTCCAGCTCTCTTACGGGCGAGGGAAACTTCAACTGGCGCTTCGTCTATCCATTCGACTACTTGGCTGCGGAGGAGAAAGTGGTCATCTCGAAGAAGGATAGCCTCTTTTCGTGGGATGAAACCGAAACCAAAATCCCGCCACGTCTGAATCTGCAAGTGTGGGATGCCGACCACTTCTCTACTGACGATTTTCTAGGTTTAATTTGGCTTTTGAAGTCTTTGCTTTTCATTCTTGTAGTTGTTTTGGAGGTAAATGTTATCATCTTCATTTTCAAATTCAATAAAAATTTTGATTTAATATTCGTTTTAAAACCACCCTTTCATCACTTATTCAATCGTCCATACCCTCCTCCCTCACCCCCTAAACCAACCCATTTCACCCACCCACCAATCAACCCCTCTCACCCATCCTCCCACCCCACCGACCAATCAGGGGCGCTCACACTCGACCTGACCCAGTTTCCTCGGGGGGCGAAGTCCTCGAAGCTGTGCACCCTGGACATGCTGAACGGCAGAGCACCCCAGATGAACCTCTTCAAGCACAAGCGGGTCAAAGGTTGGTGGCCTTTCTATGTCAAGGTCACTGGAGAAGAGATGGAGTTGACGGTGAGTTGGTGGGTGGATGAAAAAGAAGGGTGAACATGTGGGTGGAGTGACCGGGTTGGAAAGAAAGAGTGGGGGATGAGTAAAGGAGAGGGATGGAAAAAGTGTAGTTTGGATCATGAATTTTTATCGCATTTCGTCTTACTTTTTTGTTTCTTTACTTTATCTTCTTCGCCCCAATCCGTTATTTCAACCCATTTTACTTTTTCGTCTTTGCCTCAACAGGGAAAAGTGGAAGCGGAACTGCATCTTTTCACGGCGGAGGAAGCGGAAAAGCATCCAGCGGGTCATGGGAGGAACGAGCCTGAGCCCTTGGAAAAACCCAAGTACTTTCGGGCGGTGGGCTCAAAAAGACAGAATGGGTTTTTTTGGAAGGGAGGGTTAGAAGAAGTTTTTTACGATTTTTTGGGGGTTTTTAGGAATTCCAAATAGTTTTTTAAAACTTTTGCTATAATTTTTCTCTTTTAATTTTGTTTTTTTCATTATCCGACCCACCAAACCCTCCCACCAGTCGGCCAGACACGTCGTTCATCTGGTTCCTGAACCCGATCAAGTCGATCCGACACATCCTCTGGAGCAACTACAAATACCTCCTCCTCAAACTCCTCCTCATCCTCCTCCTCATCCTCATGCTGGCTCTCTTCGTCTACAGTCTGCCCGGCTACACCGTCAAGAAGATGCTCGGTGCTTGACGGGGGATGAGGGTGGGTGGGGTGAGTGGGGTGGGTGGGGTGGAGTGGGTGAGGGTGAGTGGGGTGAGTGGGTGGGGTGGGTGAGGGTGGGTGAGGGTGTGTGGGGTGGAGTGGGTGAGAGTGGGTGGGGATGGGTGAGGGTGGGTGGGGATGGGTGAGAGTGGGTTGGGGTTGGATGGGGTGTGTGGGGTGAGAGAGGGTGGGTGGAGTTGGAGGAAGAAAGATTTGGGTAGGCAAAAAGGGGTTAAAAGAGGTGATGTCGTGGGGGTGTAGTGATGGTGGTGTGTGATGTCGTGGGGGTGTAGTGATGGTGGTGTGTGATGTCGTGGGGGTGTAGTGATGGTGGTGTGTGATGTCGTGGTGGTGTAGTGATGGTGGTGTGTGATGTCGTGGTGGTGTAGTGATGGTGGTGTGTGATGTCGTGGGGGTGTAGAAAGGGGGTGAGATGTGGAGGGTGGTAGGATGTGAAATGAAAGAGAAAGCTTGGAGGTGATGGAATTAGACGGAAATGATGGAATTGAGTGGCTTGATAGATCGTGCTGCTTAGTGTTATTTTCGTTTTTTCTCTTCAATGGCTTTCCAACAAATGTAAAAGTGCTCAAAAAACTAATTCAATTTTTTCCGCATTTCTTTTTCCACATTCTTCTTCTATTCATCCGTGTTCTCGCGTTAATTTATCGTCATTTTTATGCATTTAATACAGAAATTGTTTTTCTATTTAATGATTTTTTTTAATGTTTTAAAAAGTTTTTACTCATTTTCATTTAAATATTTATTTAACTCTTATTTTTCATATATACTTTTGTATAGTCTTCCAAACCAATTTTCCAAATCCTAAAAGTATATTTTTCCAAATATTTTTAATTTTACTTTTTAAATGCATAATCTACGTGGCTGCAATCTTTTTCTTGCTTTTTTCATTTTTTTCAAACATTCTAAAAGACAATGTTTAATACATCGAACACATTCTAATATTATTTTTTATTTATGAAATATTTAAAAATAAATAAATGTAGATTTATTTATAAAAAGTATTTTATTTATTTATTTATTTTCATTATAAAACATTAAGATTTAAATATCTAAATAATAATAATTCCAATTTTTTGTTACTATTGTGATTTAAAAATTCAAATCGCTTGAAAAACTTTCTTCTTTTTTACTTTTTTATTTTCGTATTCATGTTTTTCTCTATGATAAATGGACGTAAGCATTGTTGTTGTTTTTCCTTTCAAGTCAATAAAAACATCGTAAACAAAATTCATGAATTGGAAAAATGAAAAAAAAACAGAAAAATGATTGACCAATTGTTTGTAAACAAATAAAAAAACAAAAACATTGGAAAAATTAATCAACTTATTTTATAAAAAATAACTTTTTGGTTAAAACACAAACTTAATGAAACTAAAAAACTTCACCAATCAACGCCTCGAAACCCTTAAACAAAATGGACTTTCCACCCCCTCCAAGCAACCTCCCTTCCCCTCCTACGGTCCCACCACCCCACCCACCACCCGTCCACAAATCTCAACTCTATCTCTACCTCGAGGAAATAAAAAGACAAATTGTGCACCTCGACCACCATGCGGTCTCTTCTCTATCCCTCGGCAGTGGTCCTTCCAGACCTCTCAGCCATTTGAGACCCTTCTTTCGGGCCGTCGAATTCTCCGGGCATCCGGTGGTCTGGGTTTTCATGATCGTTTTGCTCTTCATAATGGCGTATGATCGACGAAGCAAGGAGGCTTTCTTGAACTTTCTGTTCAGTGAGTTGCTGGAGTGGGTTTTAACGGCTTAAATAAAAGTGGCACCTTTTCACATAGTCTCCTATTCACACTGCCCCTAACTCACTTTTCCAAAATTCAAATCGCCCCTTATTCACATCACCCCACTTTCCCCCCTTCACATCACCCCACTTTCCCCCCTTCACATCACCCCACTTTCCCCCCTTCACATCACCCCACTTTCCCCCCTTCACATCACCCCACTTTCCCCCCTTCACATCACCCCACTTTCCCCCCTTCACATCACCCCACTTTCCCCCCTCCACATCGCCCCACTTTCCCCCCTTCACATCACCCCACTTTCCCCCCTTCACATCACCCCACTTTCCCCCCTTCACATCACCCCACTTTCCCCCCTTCACATCACCCCACTTTCCCCCCTCCACATCGCCCCACTTCAAGACACACACACACACCTCACCACCGCTAGTCATCGCACTGGACATGCTGGTGAATCTGATGCTGAAGTACACCTTCAGGAGAGAGAGACCCAGGCAAAACATACCAGACCATAAGTTGATGATTGACAGGTGGGTGGGAGGGGTGGTGTTGGTTGGTAGGGCTGTAGGAAGTTTATAGATTGATAGAAAAAAATTACAATAATTAAATCAAAACAAATCAATTGGAAAACCCAACACCATTGCCATAATCATCATCACCACCACCATCACTACCATCACCATCATCGCCATCATCATCATCACCACCACCATCATCGCCATCATCATCATCACTACCAGGTACTCAATGCCGTCTGGTCATGCGGCCAGAGCGGCTGTCGCTCTAACCTTTGTGAGACTCTTTGCCCAAGAGTGGAGTGAGTGGAGGAGATGGTGGATGGAGTGGAGGTGGTGGATGGAGTGGAGTGAGTGGAGGAGGTGGGTGGAGTGATGATGTAGGGAGTAGGTGATGATGATGATGATGATTACTACTATTGAGTGGATTGATGCATTGTGGCGGGAATGAGGGAAGGTGGACGTGGGTGTGAGAGTGGTGGTGAATGAAATTTTGAAATGGTGGTGGTCGTAAGAGCGGCGGTGAAAATCTCTACATTCTCACCCATCCATTCCGTTTAGACATCACCAAACCACCACTGAAACACACCCTTCCATCTCTCCATCCCCAACCACCATCTCCCCCTTCCTCCCCTCCATCACCATCTTCCCACCGCCAACAAAATCACCCCATCCTTTCCCCTCCTCCCTCCACAGGATTCACAGCTGAACTCTTCCGCCTCTGGTTCATCTTAACGATCGCCACCCGTCTCCTCATGGGCAGACACTACCCCTCCGACCTGGTGCTGGGGTGCGCTTGTGGCTCGTTGGAGGTGCTGCTGATGTACCACAGCGGCCTGTGGCTCGCTTGGCCGCTGATCGCCGCTTGAATTCGGTGGTGGGAAAAGCCGTTTTAACCGAGTGAAAGGCGGTTGAGTTCGGTGACGGGGTGGTTGATTTCAACGGGAGGTATCGAGGGATGGCCGGTTGAGTTGGGTGCGATAGAGATTTCAGTGGAAAGAGACTTTTGATGAGAGGGTGTTTGTTTGAGGTTTTGGGGATGAATTTGAGTGGTGGCCATTTTGTTCCCATTTTTGGGTTACATCTACTGCTTATAGTGACAGATTCTTTTTGAAGCAGCCAAAGTGTTTCTAATAAAATAACTTTAATTTTTTTTGCCGGAGATAAATATCTTTAAATTGTTTTTATTTATAAATTCAAGCTTTTGAACATTTTATATCTCAAATTTTGAAGTGCTCACTACAATAAATTGGTGTGGAAAAATTCATACGTTACAACTTCAGCAAAACAAAATTGTGAATAGACTACTCATCAAAGTTTTTAAATAATTAATATAAAAAAACTATTATAATAAATATAAAAATTCTCAAATATTAACTATAATATAATATGCATAATATTAATTATAATAATTATAATTCTATAGGTATATAAATAGAGTATAAATAATCATTATCGTAATCACATTTCATCGAAATCGTAGGCATCATCATCATCACCGCCGAAGTCTTCCACCAACTTCTGACTCTTTCCCGCCACCAAGGCTGCCTTCTTGTTCTTCTTCTTCGGCTTCAGTTTCTGGCGGGTGGGAAAAATGAGAATAATAATATTGATAATATTAATGCTAATAATAATAATAATGATAATAATAATAATTATAATATATAATACTATAAATGATAATAATAATATAAATCATTGAAACAACCATGATTATAATAATAGTTCAAAAAAACAAACACCAAAATATAAAAAAATCAATAATAATAATTCTGATTATATAATTATATAATAATATTAATAATAATAATATAATAATAATTATAAAGGCAACAGTAACCGCTTTGTTGAGCTTGGACTTCTCGACGGAGAGTGCTTCCAGGGAACTCGAGATCTTTCTGACGTCATCAACCTCCACTAATCATCAAAAAAATAATAATCATAATAAATATTAATATTCTTGCAATTATGTTATTCCTTATGTTATTTTTTATTTATGATTAATATGATTTTTCGCTTATTGCAATTAATGTTCAAACCAAAAATAATATTCTATTGGTATTATTTTTTTATTATTTATTATTATTAGTAGTAGTAGTAGTAGTAGAAGTAGTAGTCGTAATAGTAGTAGTAGTAGTAGTAATAGTAGTAGTAGTAGTAGTAGTAGTAGTAGTAGTAGTAGTAGTAGTAGTAGTAGTAGTAGAAGTAGTAGTCGTAATAGTAGTAGTAGTAGTAGTAATAGTAGTAGTAGTAGTAGTAGTAGTAGTAGTAGTAGTAGTAGTAGTAGTAGTAGTAGTAGTAGTTGTAGTAGTAATAGAAGTAGTAGTAGTAGTAGTAGTAGTAGTAGTAGTAGTAGTAGTAGTAGTAGTAGTAGTAGTAGTAGTAGTAGTAGTAGTAGTAGTAGTACTAGTAGTAGTTGTAGTAGTAGTAGTAGTAGTAGTAGTAGTAGTAGTAGTAGTAGTAGTAGTAGTAGTAGTAATAGTAGTAGTAGTAGTAGTTGTAGTAGTAATAGAAGTAGTAGTAGTAGTAGTAGTAGTAGTAGTAGTAGTAGTAGTAGTAGTAGTAGTAGTAGTAGTAGTAGTAGTAGTAGTAGTAGTAGTAGAAGAAGTAGTAGTAGTAGTAGTAGTAGTAGTAGTAGTAGTAGTAGTAGTAGTAGTAGTAGTAGTAGTAGTAGTAGTAGTAGTAGTAGTAGTAGTATTATTATAGAAGCTTACAGTTGTTACAGATATCTTTCATGAGAGAAGCCAAGAAGTCAATGTAAAGAGGAGATTTCTGTGGTGGTGATGGTGATGATGTTGTTTATTATGATGATGATGATGATGATGATGATAATGATGGTGATACTAAAAGAATAAACTTAAAAATAATTAATATTATGATAATGATGTAAGTGGTATTTTGTAATTTAATTAAGTAATGCTTTACATCGAAAGAAGAGATTTTGTTGATGAGAAGTTTTTCGAAGCGGTTGAAGTCTGTCTGTGTGGACGGCACTATACTGTCTATGGTGTCTGCAGAGGTGTCTGCCAGCGTGGGTGGGTGGGTTTTGGTGCGTGGGTGGATGTGGATGGGTGAGTGGGTGTGGATGGGTGGGTGGGTATAGGTGAAGATTTGTTGAAGTTCAATATTGAAATTCAGTATAGAAACGGAAGATATTTAGATAAATAATAAACCATTTAAAATATCGTTTAAACGTTAATGAGTCATTAATAATGACCAAAGTTACTATATAATAACTATAAATATAATGATTATAAATACAAATAACCATCTTTGTTGGCATTGGCTGACTGGTTGACTTCGTTTTTAGCTGCAATGTTGTTCGTGTGTGCAGGCGATGTGGTGGTGGTGGTGTTGGAAGAGTGAGAAGTCTCATCCCCACTTGAATCATCCCAACTCTCCTGACGATATTTTAATTACCTTAAAACTTAATTTAAATATTTTTATTATTAATATACATTTTTGTAAAGTTTTTTTAAATCAGATTTATTATTAAAAAAGAAGATTTTACTTTAAGTTTCGAAGCTTCAGACATCTTAGCAGCTGTAAATATTTCAACTTGAAAAATCAATTTTTAGCGTTTTATAGAAATGGAAATGCTGCTATTTTGGCATATATATTGGATTTACGCGCTGATTGGGTAAAAATAGCCAAATTTGTCTCAGGAATAGAATGATATAAAAAATTTAATTTCGCTCATTTAAACCTATTTATAATCAAAATCATAACTTCAAAAATAAAATATTTTTTTTATTACTACTAATTTAATAAATTAATTATTTTTGGTTTTTATTTTTTTCCCAATAAATTAAGATAATAATCATTAAATAAACGATAATATACAATTTTCCATTTAATGCTTCGCTAACCTTAACTTTTATTTTATGAGCAAATCTTTCTGCATTTATATTATTTATCAATCATGCCGCAAATAGCAATAGACCACACCAACGTTCACAATGTCGGTGATAAAATTGTACTAATAGCATACCAAGCCAGACTTATAAATACTTTTTTTCTTTCTAAATAATACCTAATCATTAGGTCCTAATGTTTTAAAGATATAATAATTCAAAATTTCACTAGTGGCATCATCTTACTTTTTTACTAATTCATTTTACCAGTTCAGAGAAATTCTAGAGGCCTATAACAAGATTTCAGAGCTTTGCTTCTCAAAATGCATTTCCAATCTGAACAGTTCCAAACTCACAAACAATGAGGTGTGTTTTTTGTATGGCATTGAACGTAAGAAAGCAGAAATAATTGTTGCTTAATTTTTGCATTTAATTATTATAATTTAATAAGATTTTAATTAACTTGTAAATTTATTTTAATTTATAAAACTACATTTTTGTACAGACGAAATGTGTAAACGACTGCAGCTCAAAATTCGTCTCCAGCAACAAAATTCTTCTCAGTAATTTCGTTGACTTGCAGGGAAAGAAGCAACAGGAAATGATGAAGGAACAGGACAAACTTTTGCAACAACAAGATGCAAATGACGCACCCCCACTGCCACAAATACAACAACTATTCCAACAAAACTAAATAATCTTCCTCTTTTTGCTAATTTATTATTTAAATGAAAGTAATCTACTTTTGAAAGTGTATAAATGTGTTCATAAAGGGAGGCTGCTTGTTTCATATGGAATATGCTGATGACTGCTTGATGGAGTAGTGTTGTTTTTGTAACGATGTTGGAAAAAAATTAGTGCCGAAAATCGCAGAATTTTTGATAAGCTCTTAGTCTTTGAAATTCAAAAATAATAGTTTCAATTCTTTTGTAGAGATTGGTATATAAAACGATGAAAATTCTTTTGAATTTAACGATTACTTCACTGCAACGCTAACGTTTGACTGAGGAAGCTGCAAATAGCATAAAAGCACTAGGGTTTCGACTAGAGGTCGGACCGGGTACCCGATCTGACCGGGTACCCGCGGGTACCCGCGGGACTCCCGCGGGAACGGGAATGAAAATTAATTTCGGGACGGGAAAAGTCGGGAACCGGGAATAGGTTTTCGGGACGGGAACGGGAACGGGAATCAACTTTCAAATCGGGAACGGGAAAAGACGGGAACGGGAATCAACTTTTAAATCGGGAACGGGAAAAACGGGAATGACATTTATTGGGATTGGATTTTTTAACAATGATTTTTCAGCAAACTTCTAAGTATGGAAATCTTTATTTCATCGATACTCCATACTTAAAATAAGTATTAAATGCAATAGAAATGTGTAACGAAGCCACCATTGCCAATGTCGAAATCTCCAACACTACATTTGAAGTTGTTATGGTGAGTCCAAAGATTAGAGAGATTAGAACAAATGGGTGATGATGAAAACTTTTCAGATGAAATCAAAATGGTCAGTTATATTATTTTAATTTTATAAATTAATACTTTGAATTTGAATGATTAATTTCCAAATGATTGTTCAGTTGATCATTTCGACAAAAGAAAAGATGCCATTGATCTCATTCATATGACAGCATGTCTGTTGCATCCCCAGTATGAAAGAATAATAGGAAAAAAGTTTGGGATAGAAAAGAAATAAATACCAAGACTTTCATTAGAGAAAATTTAAATCTATTTTGTACAGCCAGATTAAGCTGCAGTGCCGTTGAGAAAAAAAACAAATGATGGGTATTTAGACCTATTATGTTTGTTTTTATAACGAAAAAATTATAATAAAATTATAATACTAACAAATTATACGAATGATTTTATATTTGCAGTTGTGGAGAATAAGAATGTTGTCAAAAAACATATTTCTATCATTATTGAAGAATTAATAATAATGAACGAAGAAAAAAATTCAGAAGAGGATGAATTGTACAAATATTCACAATTACGTCCCAAAAAAATCGAAGATTATAAAGATGTTTTATTTTATTGGAGTAAAATGAGCAATTTTAAAATACAACAAGAAGTAGCCAAAATTTTGTTTAGTATATCTGCAAGTTATATTCCCTGTGAACGGAATTTTTCAATATGTGGTCGTTTAACTTCAGACCCAAAATCCTCTCATTTGAAAGCTGAAACTCTTAACGGTTTAACCCGTGTGAAAAGCAATAAAGACTTGATTGAATTACTCAAAAACAATGACTAACTTCAATACTTTCATTTCAATAAATATTTGAAATTTAAATCGTGTTTTATTTTTATTTTATTAAAAGAAATATTCTCTGACTTTCAAATAATAAATTGTAAGAAATGTTAGAACTAGCAAGTTTGGGACCAGTGAAAACGGCAGCGAAAATGAATAAAAAAACAAAAAAGTTTCGGGAACGGGTCGGGACGGGAATCAAAATTCTGATGTCCCATCGGGAACGGGACGGAACGGGAAAACAAATTTCGGGAACGGGACGGGACGGGAATCAAAATTCTGATGTCCCATCGGGAACGGGACGGGACGGGAAAACAAATTTCGGGAACGGGACGGGACCGGGAATGAAAAATCGTCCATGTCCGACCTCTAGTTTCGACTGAGAATCGTCAGCTTTGCCCTCTTGTTCGAAAAACAGTTGAGTTGTAAGAGTTACTATTGATTATGGTGATGAGGTGTTGCCGATTCGACTCATTAATTGAACATGCAAATTTTAAAATTAATAATTAATTTGATTGAGTTCAAGTTTAACGATTGAAAAATAAAACAGCAAGAAAGTTATAAAAGCACTGGGGTTTCGACTGAGAATCGTCAGCTTTGCCCTCTTGTTCGAAAGGCATTTCAACGTTGCAATGAAGTGTCTGCTCGCTTTTGTTCTCCTCGTGTGTCTGCTGCAGTCGGAGGCGGAATATGCTTGTAAAGTAGATTTTATCACAAACCTTTGTCGATAAAAAGTTTTTGATAGTTTGATGATTTTATTGATCAATCATCTTCATGATTCCCAAACCACACTTTCAGGGGAAAAAAACTTCACTTCAAATAGAAGGTACCAAGTGTTGGGAGGTAAATATTATAGACTCCCGTCTTTATTCTTCTTCTCCTATAGAGACTGCCTCAAAATATGCATGGATCTTGGCTGCAAAGAGTGCCGCTCCATAGACTTTATTCTTCGTGGTTGGCGAAACTGCTGGGTACACAAAGACAATAACGGGGAAGGAAAGAGCAGTAGATTTGTAGATCATTACACAAGAAAAAGCTGCTGAACACTTGTCACTCAGTGTTGGTAGGGTTGAAGTAAAAGTATTTGAATCTTAAATTAAATTATCTATTCTAGTTTCAGAATGTTATTATATTTATTTTGTCAAATAAAATTTTGTAACATTGTTTTGAAATGAGGTGCCTGGCTATGATTTTCAAATAATTGAACCAAAATTGTAAAATTCTCGCTTCAAAACTACTTTCTTCATACGTTTCCAATACAAACAAAGCCAAGCTCGAATGCATAATTCGTTTAAATGAGCTTTTCAATGATCTCTTGCTCAGAAAGACATTTCAACGCAGTTGAATTTGAAATTAAAGATGCAAATTCTTTTGAAATAAACGATTACTTCACTGAAACGCCTTCGATCGACTGACGAAGCTGCAAATAGCATAAAAGCACTAGGGTTTCGACGGAGAATCGTCAGCTTTGCCCTCTTGTTCGAAAGGCATTTCAACGTTGCAATGAAGTGTCTGCTCGCTTTTGTCCTCTTCGTGTGTCTGAACCTGGACTCAAGAGTTCATGGGATATGGAATCACAAGGGATATGATCGTAAGCTACATTTTATCACTAAATCACGAATGGCTTCATGATTTGATTTATAGTGATTTTGACAATACAAATCAGCTGCTCCCCCAACCATCTTCATGATTCCCAAACTACACCTCCAGTAGATGCATACTTCGGAGAAGCAAAGGTGTTTGTGCATGAGGATGGAGGGAGACTCAAGAACTTGGGACATCTGAAACGATACGTTCGCGGCGATGATTGCATGGTGGCATGCATACAGGAGGGCTGTGCAGAATGCAAGGCTGTCGACTACGACACTGTAAGTGGATATCCGTGCTGGGTGCACAAAAGAATAAATGGAAATGAAGAAAACAAAACTTATGTTACTCGTTATGTAAGGAAGAACTGTCCAGTATAGACTATACTTGGAACTCAGTTTGATTGTTCTATGAATATTTAACATCTTACATAAAATTATCTATTCGATTTTCAGAATCTTATTCTAATTTACTTTTAGTAAATAAAAAATCTAAGCTTCTTTTTTATTAAATTTTTTTATATTCAAAAGTGTTTACGTTTCGCTTCAAAACTAGTTTCTTTTTACATTTTCAATACTAACAAAGCTGAATTTAAACACAAGAATGCAAATGCGTTGAAAAATAGAAAGTTCAATAATCTTGCTCAGAAAGCCATTTCAACGTTTTAACACCTGCTTGCTTTTCAGACGAAATAGACAAATACAGATGATCGAATTCTCGACGCACACACGAATTGGCCTATGACATATAGAAAATTTCATTACCCCACCCCCTCCACCAAAAAAACTCATCGATTTTCGAAAAATTGCGAGACCCTTTGAATTGGTCTGGGGGGGCTTGAGCTACTGATCGTCATCATCATCATTATCGTCGTCACTATCGTCCTCATCATCATCATTATCGTCGTCATTATTGTCATCATCATCATTATCGTCGTCATTATCGTCGTCATTATCGTCGTCATTATCGTCATCATTATCGTCATCATCATCGTCGTCATCATTATCGTCATCATCATCGTCGTCGTCATCATCATCGTCATCATCATCGTCGTCATCATTATCATCATCAATCATCATCATCATCATTGTCGTCATCACACTACCTTTTTATATGTTCAAGCTTTGTATTTTGAGTGCCTTTCATCATCATCATCATCATCATAATCATCATCATAATCATCATCATCATCATAAACATCATCATCATCATCATTATCAAAGCTCCACTTAAGGCTCTATTGGTTAGTTAAAAGTCAATAAACGCTGGTGTCTTCATGCATTCATTTGCAATTCCTTACCATAATAATAATAATAATAAAGACTACTACTACTATACTATTATTATTATTATTACTAAAAGAAAGGTTTGATAATTATATATTATAATTATATAAAATATAATTATAACAAAAGAAAAAGACGACGATTGAATAAGTGCATGCTCACAGAGATGGCAAGAAGGCCTGCATTCACCAACTGAAGTTCGTGGGCTTATTGATCGATTAAAACCTCGAGAAGAATTTAAACATAAGAAAGTGAATTCGCAAAAGGATTGATTAATTCAATGAAATCCAAACGACCAGATGGCGAAATCCTTAGTAAGCTTTGGTAGTGTTAAATTCCGACTAAAGATCGTGAACTTCTTGATAAAGTAACGCAGTTGAATTTGAAATTAAGGATGCAACTTCTTTTGAAATGAACGATTACTTCACTGAGACGCTAACGATTGACTGACGAAGCTGCAAATACTCGTATCAAAATAAATGTGTCTTTTTCAAAGTAGGGAGGTCTGGATGCCAGGACCCTTCAGGATCGCCGCATATGCTGGTAACCAGCACTGCTGGTTAGGACCCCTAAGATTTGCAGCAGATCGCCACCCCCTGGTGTGATCTATCATTAAATATTTAAAATCTGAAATTAAATTATCTATTCTAAGCTCAAATGCATAATTCTTTTAAATGAGCTTTTCAATGAACTCTTGCTCAGAAGACATTTCAACGCAGTTTAATTTAAAATTAAAGATGCAACTTCTTTTGAAATGAACGATTACTTCACTGAAACGCCTACGATCGACTGACGAAGCTGCAAATAGCATAAATGCACGAAGGTTTCGACTGAGAATCGTCAGCTTTGCCCTCTTGTTCGAAAGGCATTTCATCGTTGCAATGAAGTGTCTGCTCGCTTTTGTCCTCTTCGGGTGTCTGCTGCAGTCGGAGGCCGTCTTCCTTCCTAATTATACTCGGGAGCCGTGGTTTAATATGCCGTATTATGATCAGTTGGCCCAGACGGTAACTAACTGGGAAGGTAAACTACACTTCACCACTAGCCTTTGTTGATTATAAATGATTGAGTTTCATCACTTGATTTGTGTGCGTATGTGTGTTTGTGACGCCATGACAGCATCTTAATCATCACCACAGTACCATCATTCCTACTACAGCATGATCATAATCACATCATCTTCATACCCACAAAACATCATCATCATCATCACCTTCATGCCTCTTGAACCACACTTTCAGGGGAAAAGATCTTCGGAGAAGTTGAATTGCAATCCCGCATGGCTGGAGCTTTAGATTTACCAGGAATATTAGACATAAGAGATTGCTTTAAGTTTTGCAGGCCATACGGCTGTGAAAAGTGCCAAGCTGTAGAGTATGAAGATGAGGGTGACCATAGGTGCTTTCTCTACAAAAGCTTGGGAGGGGAAGAAAATATAACGGTTAATGTGTATCGTTGGGAAAAAACGAACTGTACAACACAATACAATGACGAGTGTTATTAACGTGGCGTAAACCCGGACGGACTTCAAGACCACTTAGTTATGGAAAATCGGGTAATAATATTAATAATGATAGATGAACAAATGGTAAGTATAAGTAAATTAAATTATTAAAATTAAACAATAAAATCATCATTTTTAATGAACAAAATAATAATAAAAAATTTAAAGGTTGAAACTGAAAGAATAATAAATTTAAATTAAAAGTATATATCTGATATTTATTTTACAATTATTATTGACCATTAGTATAAATACTTTCTTTAAAAGATAATTCCTAAATATTAAACTTATTATTATTTGATTTTAAAAATAAATGATTCTAAGCATGAGATTTTGTAGACTTGTTAAAAAGTCGCGAAGACATAAGAACTAGGGATGAGTTTCTGATTGTGGGAAAATTATTTTTATAATTAGAACATATTCAATCCAGACATCTGTATGATATTCTTTTATCCTTCCTTCATCTCATCTTAATGCTAGATTTAGGATTTGGATTCAAGAAACAATTTAACAATGCGCCCATATATAAAAAAAAATAACTAAGGTAAAACAAGATTTTTTTATATTTATTTTATTGAGAAAAATTCCTTGTGGATCTGCAAAAGATTGGTTACTTCATCAGCGGCTAGTCCAGCTGAAAAATGGAATAGATATGTTGTATATGAATATAAGTCACATATATATTGTATGAGGATCATTATTATAAAATTATATTTTAACTCCCTAAACTATAATGATAATACTATAATATAATGAAAAGATAGGTTGATAATAAGTGCCAAGAATATTTAAATCCTTGAAATGAACTAATTGTGAGATTGAAAAGGAGTGAACCTTCTTAAAGCCGATGTCCTTGGCGTACTGTCTGAAACACTGACGACACATGTCCAGACCATACTTTCGGATGATGCCGTGCTGGTTTGAGCACACTCGGCTGCCATTCAAGTTATTTATATTTATTATTTCTTTTAATTATAAAAATGTATCAATGCTTGAATATAATGTGAGCACGAAAATAGAATACTCACTTTACCAAAGTTATCTTGTCTATAGTGAAAAATGTTTGTATACTGAAAACTAAATTTATAATTGAAATCACCATTGGCGAGAGCCTTGTCCAAACTTCTTAGGGTGAGTGCACCAAATAGTTTCGTGAGGCATGTTCGATAATCTTGCTCAAGCAATGGCGAAGAAAAAAGGAAGAAGAATTGTTTTGACAAAGAACTACTAAATGCAGAATTAAATATTTAAAAAGTTAAAATTTTAAACAAAATATTTTGTATAAAGCTAAATTTGTGTGTTTGACAATGTGAATTTTTAATTTTACGATTTATTAGATATTACTTTTAAATAATAAAGTATTTGAAGGCCGTATCTGCCGATTTTGGATGTTTGATTAAATGGAATATTCAGAGGATTCAGAAGATAACATAAATTTGGTGAATAATTTATTCTACTCTAATTATACATAATAATAAATATTGTTTCTATCTGTTCATTAAATCTGAGAATTTTTATAGATTCTTCTCTTCCAGGCGAAATTCTACAAAGAGCTTGGAAACGTAGCTTTTAGAAAGAAAGATTACCAACGGGCAATAGAAAATTTCAGAAAAGCTGTTCACTTGAATCCAAACGAAATCATCTACCGCAACAACATCGCAGGTTTGCAAGGATTTAAGATTTTAGTGGACAAAATGATAATTAAGTTACAAAAATAATTTACATTTATTTAACCCATTCTACAGCTGTGCATTTTAGTCAGGGGGCTTTGAAGGAATGTGTGTCTGTGTGTGAAGAAGCGTACAGGGTTGGTTTGCAGAACCATGCTGAGAATAGAAACATGGCCAGGTGCCAAACTAACATTACTGATTCTTTTTTTCCTTCTAGTGTACACCACCTCCGCTCTAGTTTTTTTTCTATTTCACTATTTTTTCCTTCACTCCTTCCTTTCCACCCTCTCTTACTCCTCCCATCCCATCCTCTCTCCCACTCCCACTCCCTCTCACTCCTCCCCTCCCTTCTCTCACTCTCTCCCACCCTCCCTCATCCAGGTGTCTGTACAGAATGTCTTGTTGTCTTTTAAAGCTGAAAAACTCCACCACAGCCGACCACTTTGCTTTCCTAGCCGAACACAACCACTTCGATGCATCCATGCGAAGCCTGTATCTTAAGGTGCTGTGTATGTGTGCGTGTTTGTTTGCGTGTGTGTGTGTTTTTTTGCGTGTGTGTGCGTGAATGTGTGCGTGTTTGTTTACGTGTGTGTGAATTAAATTTGAAATTCATGCAGTTTAAAGAGGGATTTGAAGCAAACCAAAAAGCGGATCAATGCCTCAAAGAGGGTATCCATTAGCATTATTTATATTGCATTATTTTTATTTTTATTATTATTATTATTGTCATTATTATTATTTTTGTTGTATCATCATTACAGTTTTCTTAATTATTTTTATTATCGTTATTATTGTTATAAACTATTCACTTATTCATCTATGCATCTACACATCCATCAATTCATCCCCTTATCCACTCATTTACCCACATACCCATCCATCCATTAACCCACCCACCCATTTACTCATCCATTAACCAACCAACCAACCAACAAACCAACCAACCCACCAACCAACCCACCAACCCACCAACCAACCAATCCACCAACCAACCCACCCACCAACCCACTTACCAACCAACCCACCCACCAACCAACCCACCCACCAACCAACCCACCAACCAACCAACCTACTTACCAACCAACCCACCCACCAATCAACCCACCCACCAACCAACCCACAAACCAACCAACCCACAAACCAACCAACCTACCAACCAACCAACAGACAAATTCCCAGAAGCAGTGAGGTGGTACAGCAGAGCGATTGAGCTGAAGGCCGACAACGTAGAAGCCCTTAGCAACCGAGCCTGTTGCTATGCCAAACTACTGGAGTTTGCCCTCTCCGTCAGCGACTGTGAACGCGTGCTTGCCTTGCAGCCCGACAATGGTGGGTGGGTGGGTGGTTGAGTGGGTGGGTGGGTGGTTGAGTGGGTGGTTGAGTTGGTGGTTGAGTGGGTGGGTGGGTGGTTGAGTGGGTGGGTGTGTGGTTGAGTGGGTGTGTGGATGGTTGAGTGGGTGTGTGGGTGGTTGAGTGGGTGGGTGGATGGTTGAGTGGGTGGGTGTGTGGTTGAGTGGGTGTGTGGGTGGTTGAGTGGGTGTGTGGGTGGTTGAGTGGGTGGGTGTGTGGTTGAGTGGGTGTGTGTGTGGTTGAGTGGGTGGGTGGGTGGTTGAGTGGGTGTGTGGATGGTTGAGTGGGTGGTTGAGTTGGTGGTTGAGTGGGTGGGTGGTTGGTTGAGTTGGTGGTTGGGTGGTTGAGTAGGTGGGTGGGTGGTGGAGTAGGTGGGTGGGTGGTTGAGCGGGTGGTTGAAGGTTAGTTAGGTAGGTGGATGGGTGGTTGGTTGAATGGGGAGGGGAGTGGCTGGGTGGATGGATAGGTGTTGAGTGGATGGATGGGTAGGGGCGTCACCTTTATCATAACCATCATTACTTCAGCATCCCAATCATCACACACCCCCCCATCATCATCATCATCATCAGTACGCATGTTGGTCCGCAAGGGCTCTAGTCTGCTGGCACTGGGGAGGTATGAGGAGGCGGAGGGCGACTTCGTGAGGGCGTGGTCCCTCGACCGCACCTGCCAAGAGGCGCTCGCTGGTGTCAAGAGGTGCCTTCGTGTGTGGGGTGTGGTTTTTAGTGGGGGGGGGGTGTGGTTTTTAGTGGGGGGGGGGGGTGTGGTTTTTAGTGGGGGGGTGTGGTTTTTAGTGGGGGGGGGGGGGTGTGGTTTTTAGTGGGGGGGGGGGGGGTGTGGTTTTTAGTGGGGGGGGGGGGGGGTTTTAGTGGGGGGGGGGTGTGGTTTTTAGTGGAGGGGGGGTGTGGTTTTTAGTGGGGGGGGTGGGGTTTTTAGTATGGGGGGGGGGCGTTTAAAGTGGGTTAAGAAGGGGGTGTTGAGAAGTGGAGGGGAGAAGAATTTATTGGTGTGTGGGTAGATGGATAAGGGTGTAACATGAATCACAAATCTTTAAACCCCCCTCTGCCACCCCCCCCCGACAGATCATCCAGCCAAAAGAACCTCTCCCGTGAAGATTCGGCCCGGCTGATCCTGAAAGACCCCGGTGTGAGGGGCATTCTGGACGACCCTCATGTCAAGGCCCTCCTCTACAGAGACCAACACACCTATGTCTTCCGGTGGGTGGGTTGCTTGGTTGGTCGGTTGGGGTGGTTAGAATTTACTATCATCATTTATATAAATAACATCATCACCATCATCATCACCACAACACCATCATCATCATCACCACCACCACAGGAAAGAGGAGGGCAGACAACACTACCACGACATCGACAAGTTGATCGAGTGCGGATTGGTGCGTCTCCAAGGCATCACATGACCAAAGATACCGAATAACAATGACAAGAATAATATAATATAATAATAATATAATGAAAAGAATAATATAATGAAAAGAATAATATAATGAAAAAAATAATATAATGAAAAGAATAATATAATGAAAAGAATAATATAATATGATAATAATATAATGAAAAGAATAATATAATATGATAATAATATAATGAAAAGAATAATATAATATGATAATAATATAATGAAAAGAATAATATAATATAATGATAAGAAGAACCACCGGAAGAGGAAGAGGAAGGAGGGGGATGGGTGGGAAAGAGAGATGGTGTTTTTTGTGAAAAAAATCTTTTTTAAATTGATTAATTATTCATGAATAAGTAAAATAAATACCTGATCATAATTAGTATTGTGATGAAAGATGATGAGACTAATGGATTTATTAGAGACACCCACTTAAATACGCATACATCGAGTTGAATACTGCAGAGAGAGTGGAGTGATAGAGGCATGGCGAAGCACAGTGGTAATTGGTGGTCATTGCGTGTAATTGGTGATAAGTGGGAGTAATTGGTGGTCATTGCGTGTAATTGGTGATAAGTGGGAGTAATTGGTTTTGATTTGGTGATAATTGGTTTTGATTTGGTGATAATTGGTTTTGATTTGGTAACAATTGGTTTTGATTTGGTGATAATTGGTTTTGATTTGGTAACAATTGGTTTTGATTTGGTGATAATTGGTTTTGATTTGGTGATAATTAAGTGGTAATGAGTGATTGCTAGCCTAGTACAAGTGCAATGTGAGATGCCTCCATTGAGGACTTTAATGGAAATATTAATAATTATGCTATTAATCGCAATCAAGATCTTAATAGAAGAAGTAATAACTATAATTATATCAATAATAATATAATTAATAAATAATAATAATGATGATAATAATAATAATAATAAATAAAGCCATCAAGTGATTTGGAAGCAAGCATTGGTCTGTAACACTCAGTCGATATTGGAAAATAAAAAGAAGACCAATTTAAAAGTTAATCTACGCTGCATTGTGCGAAAAAAAAAATTCAAAAAAAAATCAAGCGCTTGAAAAGTTGACTGATTGAAAGCAAGGAAAGTCGGTTCATCGGGTAAAAGTGAATTGCGCGGGATTGTGTGTATAAATAGGATGGTAAAAGAGTTAGAAAAGTAGAAAGAAATTTGATTTGAGTGGTTGTGGCTATGGTTGTAGTAGTGGTGATGATAGCGGTGGTGGTGGTGGTACTGGTGATAGGGGTGGTGGAAGTAGTTATGATGTTAGTGATAATGGTTTTGGTGGTATAATTAGTTGCGACCATGATAATAGTGGTTGTGGTGGTGGCTAAATTGATCAACTTAGAACCTATATTTCAACAACACGTTATGATTATCATCACTAGCATCACTGCTTTGACATTCCAAGATTTTTGTGACGTCAGCATCACCCTTGACATCATTACTATTACCCTTGTTATTATTATTATTATTATTATTGTTTTTGTTATTTATATGATTATTTCTTTCATTTTGGTAGGAGAGATATTCACTTAGCATGAAAAATTGAGAATACGGTCTTTGTTTGTTGTTGTTGTTCCTTTTGTAACAATAGAAACGATAGTTGCTGTTGTTGTTGTTTTTGTTGTTGTTGGCATGTTTGAAGTCTGGCAGGGTGGAGGAGAGGGGAGGAGATGGTGATGATGGGGGTGGTGGAGGGTGGTTGTTTTTGAGGTTATTCAGCTTATGGGTGAGGAGTGAGTGAGAGAAGGAAGAGGAGGAGAGGGTTTGGAGGTGAAGGTTGGTGGGGGGGATGGAGGAGGGTAGGTGAGAAGGGATGGAGGTCGTGGGAGTAGTGGTGGAGGGGTGGAGGAGGGTTGGTTGGTGCATCCGAACGTACTCCATCTCATTTGCGACCACCAGAAGTGCTGTGTGGTGGTGGTGGATGAGGTGTGTGGTGTTGGATGAGGTGGGTGGTGGTGGATGAGGTGGGTGGTGAGGGATGAGGTGGGTGGTGGTGGATGAGGTGTGTGGTGTTGGATGAGGTGGGTGGTGGTGGATGAGGTGGGTGGTGAGGGATGAGGTGGGTGGTGGTGGATGAGGTGGGTGGTGAGGGATGAGGTGGGTGGTGAGGGATGAGGTGGGTGGTGGTGGATGAGATGGGTGGTGGTGGATGAAGTGGGTGGTGGTAGATGAGGTGGGTGGTGGTGGAGGTGGGTGGTGGATGAGGTGGGTGGTGGTGGATGAGGTGGGTGGTGGTGGATGAGCTGTGTGGTGGTGGTGGATGAGGTGTGTGTGGAGGAGTGAGGTGGGTGGTGGTGGATGAGGTGGGTGGTGAGGGGTGAGGTGGTGGTGGATGAGGTGGGTGGTGGTAGTGGTGCTAGATGAGGTGGGTGGTGGTGGATGAGGTGGGTGGTGAAGGATGAGGTGTGTGGTGAGGGGTGAGGTGGGTGTGGAGTCATGGAGGAATGTAAATGGAATTGAAGCAACGAATAAGTAAAATTAAGGCAAAAAAAAATCATAAAAATAGGATGGGATAAGGAGGAATGAGGGTGTTGAATGGATGGATAGATGGGAGGCTAGATAGATTGATGAATAAAAGAGAAGATGGGTGGATGAATGTATGGAAGGGTGAAGATGGATTAATAAATGGATAGAAGTGTAGATGGATGGGAGGATAGAAGAATGAATGGACGGATAGATATAGATGGATGGATGAATGGGGGGTAGATTGGTGGATGGATGGATGGGAGGGTAGATTGATGGATGGATGAATGGGGGGTAGATTGATGGATGGATGGATGAATGGGAGAGAGATTGATGGAAGGATGGAAACAAACAGACGCACACGTAGAGGGCGTTGAGTTTGTAGTGTTGAGGTTTGTCGATGGAGGTGTAAGAGGAAGAGATGAAGTCAACTAAAAGTGAATTTAAAATCATAAAAATACGCGCTATGAAACTAAAACTGAGATTTAAAACTCAAAATTTATTGTTATAGTTATTATTATTTAGGTTATTGACACAATTATTTGACTTACATGAGTCATCTTCTTCTCTTCTAGCAGTGAAGATGAGGAGGATGACGATGATGATGCAGATGACCTTGGTGGGAAAACAATATAATAAAATAAATAAATAATATTATTATAATTTCAGAATAATAACTTAATAATGTTTTTCAACCAATTATATGTATATCAGATACAATAAATAAAACAAAATGATGAAAACATCTAATTATTTTTAAAAAAAAATAACAAAAAATCACACTATGAATATGTTGATTTTATTTATGGTCACAATCACAATTTTATTATTATTTGTATAATATTTAATAGCGATGTTATGTTCTAACAGAGAGGAGGGCATGGATGAGTGCCTGGGAGATGTGGAAGGAGGGGTGGGTGGGAGGGCAGAAGAAGGGGGGGTCGTTATCAATCGTGTTGTTGTGGTTGTTGTTTTCGTTGTTGTGGTTATTGTAGTTGTTGTTGATGTGGTGGTGGTGATAGTTGTCATCTTTTGTAGTTGTTGTTGTTGTTTTAGAGGAAATATTTATAGATTGTTTACTTGTTGTTTTTGTTGTAGGGAGAATACTGCTAGTACTATTATCATTACCACCTTTAGTATCATTACCACCACCACCACCATTTGAATGAGTAAATGTGCTTGCATGATTAAGTACAGTAGTGATGAGTGGTGTGGCGGTGGTGGTGTGGTGAGTAGTCGTCATGGTGGTAGTGGTGAAGTTGTTTGTGTGGTTGTCATGGCGATTGGATGTAGCCAATTCAAGTGATGATGATGATGATGATGGTAATGATGGCCATGACGATGATGGTAATGATGGCCATGATGATGATGGTGATGATGATGATAGTAACAGCTCTGGGTTACAATTCTTTTGGTATGTCGACAACCAATTGTCGCCTTTCACCTTCATTTTCATCGTCAGCCAGTCTTGATTCTGTAAGTGATGATGATGATTGCGAAGATGAGGATGATGATGATGTGCATGATGATGATGATGATGATGATGATGATGATCACCTGACTGAAGACTTGAGCATGGTAGCAGACAAGGAAGACATTCCAGAAGAGCCAAAGAACACTCCATCCTGCAAACTGTGGGGGTGATGATGATGGTGGTGATGATGATAATGATGATGATAATGCTAGTAACTGTGGAAATAATTGAAATTACACATGTAAGTTTTTATTCTGTGTTAAACTAACAAAATAGAAAAAGATCCTAAAATTCCTTTTGGCAGCGATAACAGTCAAGATGCAGACGCCAAGATGGAGGGAGTTTGTGACGACGGGAACGAGGAAGAGACTGAGAACGTCAAAGAACTGTCTTTGTAGAATGGTCACCTGGGTGATGGTGTGATGTTGCAGTGATGTGTGTGTGTGTTAATGTATTCAAGGAGGAAGTTATGAGTTTTAGTGTGTGTCTGTCTTTGTGTTTTTGAGTATTTGATGATTTCTATGCAGGGGTATTTTGGTGGTTTATAATTGATCACAAGTGATGTCTTGTGAGATTACATTTCCGTGATGTTTGTGTATGAGTGAGTTTATGTTTGTTTGTGTATTTTCGAGTTGTCTAGAGTCATAAATATACCCACAATTGAAAGTCCTAAAAACACGATCAGAAGAGATTTGATGCTACAACCCATCTGACTAAGTTTTCCTAAAAATTGAAATATCTAAATTCTTAACTAATAGTTTCTATAACTATTACAAATTTACTTATTATTATTAACGGACTTAAATTAAATTTTGATTTGATGGAATAACATTACTAATTTATAAAGTATCCTCTTGCATTTAGGTTTGACTTTACACTCTACAAGGTGCGTTTTTTTATTTAATTGGTTCATTATAATAATTAACATTAAAAATAAGAAAAATTATTTTATCATTGTTTTTCAACAAACTTTTTTTTCACATTTTAATTAATAATTTATAAATTATACTTTTAAAAGTGAAGTTTTCCGATATTCAGTGGAAGATAGTCAGTTCTTTTTAATTGTGCAAATATTTTTATAAATCAACCATATGAAATTATAAACACAAAACTCACATACTAAAACTTCATAAAATACAAATTATTATACGAAATTAAATACAAATGTGATCTAGAAGTTTTAATAAGCAAACAACCTCTAAATTCCTTGCAATGTCCTCAAGCCCCCCTTCCAAAGCCAACCTCACTGGCAAGGACAGTGCTCCCAACTTTCCCGCCTTCCACCCAGATTATTCCCAACCAGAAACCTTTGCCCAGAAGATCGTCAGGAAAACTGCAGAAAACCCTTTCGTTCCCATTGGTAAGCACACGGTTTTTTGGAAATAATTTATTTCAATTAATTGTGATCGTAAAATAATAAATCTATTAGATTCAAAAATTAACCAATTCCAATTTGTCAATTTATTCAAAATTGTCCAATTCCAAAGGTCTAGGGGCGACCATAGCTGCCCTGACCATGGGTCTCATCTCGATGGTTCGTGGCGACACGAAGAGGTCTCAGTTCATGATGAGGGCACGTGTGGGTGCCCAGGGATTCACCGTGGCGACCATCTTTGCTGGTGTCATGTATCAGTCTTCCAAGGTGGAGTGATGGGGAGGGAAAAGGCCCTTTTTCAAAAGGGGATATGGAAGGGGAAGGAGGGGGGTTTTGTGGTGTTTTAGGGGAGGGGGCTGTGTGTGCTTTGGATAAGAGGGAAGTGTATGAAGTGTTGTCCTGATGTGGTGTAGTTTAATTTAGTGTAGTGTGGTGAAATTAAAGATGCTGCTAAACTCCAAACAGACCAAGAAAAGAGAGAGTGAAGGAGGAAAGAAGGTTGGTGGAGGGGTGGAGGAGAAAGATGATTTCTTGGACAAGATCAACAAACTAGAAACGAATGACGACTACCTGGCGTCCATCAGGAAGAAATGACATTGTCGTCTGCTGTCTTTATTATCTTTCATCAGCATCATCCTTACCAGTAGCATCAGCATCATTATTATCATAATCAGCATCATCATAATATATTATCATGCATTCACTTGCATATCCTCACTCACAGATTTTTGTTTAATTTTCGTTTAATATCATCTAATTAATTGTTCCCGTTTTTTTCGCATTACAAGCTCGGTATCCTATGAAGCACTCATCCATCCATCCACCTATCCATCCATCCACCTATCCATCCATCCACCCACTCATCCATCCACCTATCCATCCAACCCACTCATCCACTCATCCATCCACCTATCCATCCAACCCACTCATCCATCCGCCTATCCATCCATCCATCCATTCATCCACCTATCCATCCATCCACCCACTCATCCATCCACCTATCTATCCAACCCACTCATCCACTCATCCATCCACCTATCCATCCAACCCACTCATCCATCCAACTGCTATTAATTGTAGAAAAAAGTAAAAAAGTTTTTTGCAACATTTATTAGACTGGTTTGTGCGTGGAATTGATTTCATTCCAGGTGGGTGATGATGATGATTGTTAGTGGTGATGATGATGATAACAGTGTTAGTATTGATGATGATTGCAAGATAACTCAATGTAAATAGGAAAATAATTTAAATCAATAATGCAGCAAAAAAGGAAAAAAAGAAAAACTTTTTGGCAACAACAATAACAATGACAACAACCACAAGCAAGCGTCTGACATTTTGGTTGAGTGACGTCATGATAACACATGTTAGTAGGAATGTGCGTGAGATCGATTTATGCTAAAATGAAATGAGAATAACAATATTTTTTCATAAAAACAAGACAAATAATTCATTAAATATGAAAAAATGCAAAAGAAAAATAATCTTTTTTTAATTATGAAAACAAAAACCTTACAGCACAAAATTATTACTCCACTAAATGCACAAGAAAACATTTCAAACTTTCAACTAAGCGTTTGTTTATCATCATCAACAAATACGTCATAAATCAGGGATGGGCGGTATAAATAAGTAATAATGACGTCATCAATAAACTCTGCTTCGCTGGCAGAAGGAGTGGTGGCCGCTCTATTGGAATTTAATATCTTCCTTCTAGACAGGCAGGTGCTTAAGCATAAATCTACACACACACAAACACACACATACATACATACACACACACACATACACACATACATACATACACACACACACAAACACACACATACACACACACATACATGCACACAAACACACACACATACACACACACATACATACACACAAACACACACAAATTGATGCTGAGTCGAAATGGTCGTGCAAAGAAAAAAATATATGAAAATATAGCTAGAAGTGAGAATGAAAAGTTATTTAGCGCCCTTTTTTATGCAGTGAAATTCACTTTTAAACTCAACACTTTTCCGCTTTTTCCATGGCAACAAGTAGTGATGGAGTGATGACGGCTAACCTGCCATCACTTCTCTTTTTATTATGCTTATTCTTGTTGTTATTATAATCATTATTTTTGTTTTTTTCAGTGACTGCAGTATCATCATCGGGAGCATTATCGGAATCATCATCATCATGACGAGGGTCACTTATTTGGTAGTGTGTCTGGAAGTGCTTCGAGAAGTGATTCAGGAAGTAGTCGTCGTTTGGTTTGTTGTTGTTGATGTTGTTGTAGTTGTTAATATTGATGCCATTTTTGTTGTTGTTGTTAGTGTTGTTTTTGTTGGTAGTTTTGATACCGCTCACTTTTCTATTGTTTAGAGTGGTGTTGTTGGTGTTGTTTGTGTTGTTGTTTGTGATGTTGTTGTTGAAGGTTCGGTAATTTATTTTATCGTTGTAGTCAAGGAAGGGTGATGACGTGTTGTTGTTGTTGTTGTTGTTGTGTGCGAAAAGAAAATGATTGTTGTCGACTGTGTTGTTGTTTTCATGTGTTTTGTTGTTGTTTTTGTTGATATAGTTATTGACGTCATTGTCAACAACTACGTCAGCGTCACAATTTGAAAAGAACGAGTCACTGATTGGTGTGAATGTTTTGAAATTGTTGATGTCTTCGTAGGTGTTGTTGTTGTGAATGTTGTTGTTGCTAGTGGTAGAAAGATAATTGTTGTTGTTATTGTTGTTGTTGTTGTTGATAAGAAGAGATGTGCTGGAATTGGAAGAAGTATTGGTGATGGGTTTGTTGGGGACATTGTTGTTGTAGTTGTTGTTTGGTTGTTGTTGTTGAAGTTGTTGTTGCAGTTCGTGCTGTTGTTGTTGCAGTATGTGGCTGTTGTTGAGTGGCGAGGTGTTGAGATAGGTGTGGTTGAGGGTGGAGGAGGGGTGGGTGGGTAGAGGGGAGGGGGGGAGAGAAGGGGGTAGTTCAGATTTGTTGGAGAGAGGGGAAGAGTGGTAGGGTGTGACGAAGCCTTGGCTGTAATCTCCTTTCATTGGTGGTGGTGATAGTAGTAGTCTTAATTGTTCTTGCAACACCCCATCCTTCACCCCATCCACCCAGCCAACCACCCAATCATCCACCCATCCAACTAACCAACCACCCACCCACCCAACCATCCACCCAGCCATCCATCCACCCAGCCATCCATCCACCCACTCACCTTTCCTACGTCTACTCCAACACACCACCACCACCACTACCATCACGCACACCACAGTTCCCAACAACAACACTACTACCATCACCACCATCCTCCCACGTGACATAGTGGGGGAGGGTGGAGGGGTAAGTGGTTGGAGGGGGTGGATGTCTGTGGAAGGTGGATTAAAATGAGTTATATTAGAGTATGGGGATGAGTTGGGATGTTTAAAACAGTGGGGAAGTGGCGTGGCTTCGTGTTATGATAATGATGAAATGGCGTAATAATAAATTTATGAACTAATTATGATAATGATAACAATAATAAAATAGAAAAATCAAGTGATGATGATGATGATGGCGACGACGACGATGATGATGTGGCATGATGACGTCACGATGTTTTTTGACAAGGTGCTTATGGAGTGGTCTGACAATCGCAAAATGCAATAATGGCGGGAAATGTGAGTTATGGCGGGAAATGTGATTGCAATAAGCCGCTGTATAAAACGGCACTTACATGAAGTTGAATGGGAGATTGAAAAAAGATGGATGATTATGGAGGTTTGGGGATGGTTTGAGGATGGTTTGGAATTAGGATATGATTTTTTGGAATCAATCTGAAAGCGTTAGAAAATGTAAAAAAAGTTGTGTCTATTTTTCTGGCCACTATCCATGCATCCATTCATCCATGCATCCATGCATCTATGCATCCATGCATCCATGCACCTATTCATCCATGCATCCATGCATCTATTCATGCATCTATTTATCCATGCATCCATGCATCTATTCATGCATTTATCCATCCATCTATTCATGCACCCACCCATGCACCCACCCATGCACCCACACATGCACCCACACATGCACCCATTCTTTCATTGATTTGTGAGAAATGAGCAGAGATTAAATGTCTCCATAACGCCATCTGACTTGAAATGCAATGAATGTCAAGTCATATAGTCGGGGTTGAGCGGAGATAATTTATCTAGAAACAATAAAATCTGTAGTTAGTTTGTATTTATTAACAGCGATGTTTTTAATAAAAGATAAAAATAGTCTATATGTCAAAAATGGACGATGGTGGGAAAGAATTTTAAAAATTAGAAGAGAAATTAATATTAATAATAATAACCTAAATTTAAATTTTTAAAAATTAAATATCAATCATTTAATAAAAACAGAATAAAATAACATTTTTGAAGTAGGAATAAGAAATAAGCGGGGGGGGGGGGGTGTAATGCAGTGGTGAGGATGGTGTAATGCACAGTGACAGACGCGTCTAAAAGATTTATTTAAATGAGGTGTTGTGTGAGGAAAAGATCAACTATGAAGTTTAGAATACATGCAGGAAATACACAATACCACATGAAATATTTTCAAAAAAATAAACTGAAACAACCATTAAAAAACTACTACAACTACCCCGAAACTACCAACACAATTACCAGAAGAACCACCACAACAACAACCACAACAACAAGCACAACAACTACCACTACAACTACCACTACAACTACCACTACAACTACCACTACAACTACCACTACAACTACCACTACAACTACCACTACAACTACCACTACAACTACCACTACAACTACCACTACAACAACCACAACAACTACCACTACAACTACCACTACAACTACCACTACAACTACCACTACAACTACCACAACAACAAGCACTACAACAAGCACAACAACTACCACTACAACTACCACTACAACTACCACTGTAGTTGAGAAGCTCGTAAGAGTGGTGGGGCAGATGGGGGAGTGGATGATGCTCGTACCTTCCATCCATCCCTTCGTCCTCCCCTCCTGGATGAATGATGCGTTAAAAGTGCATCGAGGTATTGAAACAAAGAATGTGAATAAGTTGAAGATAACATTTCAACCAACCATATTTCTCGAAAATTCCGTAGTTTGACCCGTCGTTGAACTCATCATCATCATCATCATCTTCATCATCTTCATCACCATCATCATCATCATCACCATCATCATCATCTTTTTCTTCTCCAGCGTTCAACATTTCAGTTTTCTTTATTTCAGAACCCATGTAGAAAACATCACCATCAGCACCACCACCGATGTTTCCATTTTTATTATTAATAATACTAATAATATTTTTATTATCTATATTATTATAATTATTTTTATTTCTTTTACTATCAGCATCATTATCATCACTACGGTTGCCATTGGTGACCCTTTTTTGACCAGCGTCATCTTGTTTGGCGCCTGTTTGTGTTATTGTATGTGTGTAGGAGACACACATACACAGACACGCACACACAGACACACAAACACACACACACACACACACAGGCACACAAAAACACACAGACACACAAACACACAGACACACAAACACGCACATAGACAAAGAGAGACACACCTGTGACGATGTCAACCTCGCTGATGAGAAGCCACTTGGCTGCATGCACCAAGGCCACTCTCACCTCTCTGGCCACACGCCCCTCCAAGCCTACCTCCACCCACTTCGCCTCGTCCTTGTTGTTGTTGTTGTTTGGGTTGTTTGGGTTGTTTGGGTTGTTTGGGTTGTTGTTTGGGTTTGGGTTGCTGTTGTTTGGGTTGTTGTTGTGGTTTGGGTTGTTGTTGTTGTTTGGGTTGTTGTTGTAGATGAAGTGGATTGGAGGCCCGTCTGAACCGAAAGTCACAGTTGCACTATGGAAGATGGAGATCTGGGAGGGGAGGATGAAGGGAGGAGGGAGGGAGGGAGGAGGGAGGATGAAGGGAGGAGGGAGGGGGGGAGGAGGGAGAATGAAGGGAGGATGGGAGGATGAAGGAAGGAGGGAGGGAGGAGGGAGGGGGGGAGGAGGGAGGATGAAGGGAGGAGGGAGGGGGGGAGGAGGGAGGATGAAGGGAGGAGGGAGGGAGGATGAAGGGAGGAGGGAGGGAGGATGAAGGGAGGATGAAGGGAGAAGGGAGGGAGGATGAAGGGAGGAGGAAGGGAGGATGAAGGGAGGAGGGAGGGAGGATGAAGGGAGGATGAAGGGAGGATGAAGGAAGGAGGGAGGGGGGATGAAGGGAGGATGAAGGGAGGATGAAGGGAGGGAGGGAGGATGAAGGGAGGATGAAAGGAGGAGGAAGGGAGGATGAAGGAAGGAGGAAGGGAGGAGGAAGGGAGGAGGAAGGGAGAAGGGAGGGGGGAGTAGGGAGGATGAAGGGAGGATGAAGGGAGGAGGGAGGGAGGATGAAGGAAGGAGGGAGGGAGGATGAAGGGAGGATGAAGGGAGGATGAAGGGAGGAGGGAGGGGGGGAGGAGGGAGGATGAAGGGAGGAGGAAGGAAGGAGGAAGGGAGGAGGGAGGGAGGATGAAGGAAGGAGGGAGGGAGGATGAAGGGAGGATGAAGGGAGGATGAAGGGAGGAGGGAGGGGGGGAGGAGGGAGGATGAAGGGAGGAGGAAGGGAGGAGGAAGGGAGGAGGGAGGGAGAAGGGAGAGGGGAGAAGGGAGGATTAAGGGAGGAGGGAGGGAGGATGAAGGGAGGATGAAGGGAGGAGGGAGGGGGGGAGGATGAAGAGAGGAGGGAGGGAGGAGGAAGAGAGGAGGAAGGGAGGATGGAGGGAGGATGAAGGGAGGAAAAAAAGTGTAATGATCTTAGCAACCAAACATAAATCCAAAAACAACAAAAACAAAAGCATAAAAAACAACTAAAAAGTCTGTCTTAACAACTACATTAATCCCAGCAACAAAAACTACAACAACAACAACAGCTCCAACAACAACAACTACAACAACAACACACGTCTTTGTGGGGAGCGTGGAGGCAGTGGATGAGGAGGGAGTGGAGCACTCTGTTAGAGTCGAACTTGAACGTCATCACCAACAAGTCGTCATCGTTGTAGTTGTTGTTGTTGTTGTTGTTGAGATTGTTGTTGTTGAGGTTGGTGAGGTTGGTGAGATTGTTTTTGTTTGCGTTACTATTAATATTATTGTTTTTGTTGTTGTAGACACTTTGGAACTGGTCGCCACCCACCCACGTGCCCTTTCTCCTCCACCCCACCCACTCCGATCGACCTGTCACGTGGTACAGTTTCCGGAAGTGGGGTGAGCCCAACCTGCCATCCATCAGCTGCCCCAAGCCCCCCCTCA